>JABUQX010005887.1:0-37293 GCA_015478945.1 Trachelipus rathkii
TTGAAACATGAAATACGGTGCGCAGTGTGCAGTGCGGTCGGTCGTTAGCGGGGTGCGGTGTGGATAATTCCAGTGTTCGGACAATCCTTCTCTAAGTCTGAAGATCATATTTTCTTTTGTAATATTTTAAGACAAGATCAACTAGAAAAATTTATTAATCCTCATGAAAAATAATACAGTATTCCGTACTAGTACTCCTATACAGAGAGAATCACACAACCTATAAAATAACTCCGTACGAGTACTCCTACACAGAGAGAATAACAATCCATATAATAACTCTGTACGAGTACTCCTACACAGAGAAAATCACACACCAACTATCATCCGTTCCGTACGAGTACGATTCTACACAGACGAGAATCACACACATCTTCCCCTTTAAACCACCACTCCCATCACTTCTTCCTCCTTTCTCTCTACTTCCTCTCTTCACTCTACAGTCATAGTCAGTCAATTCTACACACTACATACTTATTCAAATATAACCCGATACGAGTCGCTCCTACACCAGAGTAAGTACTTATCATCAACATACCAACAAACAATACTTCCGTATCGTAATCTATATCTATCCTATCGAGATGTACAACGAGAATATACATACACCATCAATACTTCTCGTACGTACAGTACTCCATAACACACGTGAGAATCACACATAACCATATATAAATAATCTCGTACTGATGTATCCTCTACATAAGATATTATGCGAGCGGTTTAATCGACACTCATTATATATAGCTCCTGATACGATATCGCGCTACATCTGAAAGAATCTACAGCTCTCTATATTAATTAACTCCGTACGGAGTACTCCCTTACATGAGGCAAAATTCACATCATTCCAAATAATTAAGCTATATTGTCAACTTGCGCCCCTCATTAAGAACAACGACGTGAGAACTGGTATGATATTGACACTCGATTAATTAATTATATGTGACAAGTTGTTAGTCTCTTCCAACCTCCATCCGTCTATCTGCACGCAATTCTGCCCTCTCCTCTACTCATTCACTCACTACCTTTCCCCTTCATAATAATACCTCAATCCCCATGCAATTTCTTCCGCGTTTATTGTCTTCAATCTTTTGTCTTGCTTAATGATTCTACACTTTCTAATCGACAGAGTGCCATATATTTATATATGATCTATATCAGGGGTTCCCAAACTTTTTATCCTTTCTTACAGATATAACAATAAAATTTAAAATTTATAAGAAGACCTTTCTACACACTATACACATTCCAAACACACAAACACTCACAAAACACCAACCACTACGACACGAACACAACAACACAAACGTCAACATCACTTATCAAATCTACACCCTCTCAAATAATTAAAATAAATAACGTATTTTCTCTGATTTTTTTTTAATATATATTACTAGTATAATAATATTATATATATATATATATAATATATACTTATTATTATATATTATTATATACATACTGTAACTGTGGTTACATAGAAAGATTAAGAAATAATTAGTTACTTTTATCATAAATTATTATAATTATCAATATATATATATATATTATATATTTAAATATATATTATATATATATTATAATATATTATATGATAATATATCTAATATTAATATTATTATTAATAATATATTTAATATAATTAAAAATCTTTGCTCATCTATCCACATATTGTCTTATTCATACTCCATAGGTACGCCTAACTATATTAATTAATATATATGATATTATATTATAATGATATAAATATATATATATTATTATAACTATAATTATTATATTATATATTTATTAATAATATATATTTATAATTATATATCTAATTATATAATTGGAAAAACTAATTTAATAAATATTAAATAATTTTAATTAATATGTGAGTGACGAGATATGATACTCCTCAGTATACACATATTGCAGAGACCATATATTAAAATATTCCATGTACACTACTATCTCCATCATATAGCTCTTTTTACAACACTTATATCACCTGTAACCTATCACTTCAGAAAAGGGACTCTATTCATATAATTATAGTATTAACATAGTAATTTATCTTGTGTAAGAAACTATAATCAGTTGACTCGTACTGTTGATTATATATTAACTATATATATTTATATATGAGGTATAAATATATATATATTATGGGTATATATATATAATATATATATAGCTATAAAAAATTATAATATAGTATATAATCAGCACTCAAAATATAATGAAAGTCGAGCCCTCTGTATGCTGCTCCGAGAAATGAACCTTGGCCTTTTATGTGAGGAAAGCAGAGGGCGTAAGACTTCGAGGATGTCTCTCAAGAAACCGATCTACGTCAAGACTTTACCTGGCAGCTGACAGAAACCAATGTTATTCGTATTAAAAGTCCTGATGAGATGTATGAATCGTGTGTCTTTTATGAATTAATATAACGATGATTCAATCCCCGAACCGATTATTAGTAGCGTATTTAACTAGTCATAAGTCTGTGTAGTTGTGTGACGCGTCCCTAGTCGTATATTAATAAATAATAGCATTATAATTATCTTGCACTTATGATCACTTTAACCTTGTAGCTGTTAAATGCTGGCCCTATGTTATTACTCATTTTATGTGGGTGCGGTACATGTTGTGGTATTTTAAGCAAAGTGTTGATAGCATACTTATCTATCTTCGCAATCATATATCATGGTTATTTACACTGTAATCGCTAATAAACTCCGCTTCGTGTGTCTTATGCTTAAACATGGAAGTGGATAGCATTATTAACCTGTTGCGTTAGTAACATGCTGAACATCCATTATTTTATCATTCTCGAGAGTTAACTTAAGCATAGATTACTAAAAATGAAGAGTAAACTATTTCTTAATTCATTAGCCACCTTTCCCGATGTTAACCGACAGCGATATAATATATACCGTTGACTGGTCCAACAAGACTTGTTGGAGCAACGAAATAGCAGAGACTACCATTGATGCTTGACTCGTAGAACGAAACACAGATGACAACCTTTGAACTATAACATCACTGCACCACACAAGTGAAATCAGAACCAATCAGTCCATCATTGAATAACAACAGCATCTTCAGAAAACAGGCCTTGCCCCACGCTGAAATGCCAAGATAAAAGTGCACAAGTTCAAAAGCACCGCGTTAAAAACACCGCGAACCTTAGAAAAACTGGACATACAGAAAAAAATAAAACAAAGTTCAAATTAAAGCAGTGAGCATATAGAAAGACATATCAACCATCAACGCAACTTACCATCTTCTATCCGTCGAACACTACACACAGTACACAATAACTTTAAGAATGCGAGGTCTAAAAGAAAATCCACCCAGATCAACGCCAAGAGGAATCACATAGCCATGTTGACTCGTGCTCAATCATCAAGACCATCACACTCCCCTCACAGATAGTTCCCCCCGAGTACCGAGCGAGTCGGTAATTATCGTAGACAAGGTGACCGCGCAGGTCCCAAAGTATTGAGACAGAATACGGAAAACCGCAGATCCAAGAAGATATGAAGCCAACCTTGTGAAGAATCTCCTTCCCCCACTCTCTTAGGGAGAAAGGAATGAAAGAAGAATTCCCACTCCTAATGCCATTCCATCCACATTCAAACGATAACCTATTGATAGCCCATAACTGGCATTCGGCAGACACACATGACTTCTCTTTAACCTCTCCTGAGGTCGATCATCCAGAGAGAGGAGAGATAAGATCTGTTAGCACTCAGAATACTACTAATGCGAAGACTTTACAATCTCGTTGAAACTTCCTAGCGGACGAGTGTCTATACTAAACTATCCAGTAAATAGAAAAACTTATGCACCATCGCAATGAAACGAGGATAGAAGAAGTCCTTCTCATTCAGCCTTGAGGGAGGAGAGCCACCCATCCCATTTATGCAGTTAGTAATTTTACCATTATCACAAATGCTTGAATATATCCCTTTCGAAAGTTCAATAGACAGACAACGATGCAAACATTTATTAGAGACTCTTTCTTTTACGATTGCCCAAGCCTAAATTACAGTCTCCTCACACGGTTGACACCATGAGAGAGAAACCATGATATTGCATGAATTATTGAAATTATGCCGCGACATACTTTAACAAAATACTATATCTCCAAAAAACGGTGCCTCGCACAATGTATCCCCCGCGCCGGAAAATGCATGGCAACCTGTTAAACGCCTCCTGCGAACCGCAGAGAGAGACGGTCCCCAAGCCACTTGACAAAATTCTTCAGCCAAGAGAGATAATATGTCGACATTAATCATCTCTCTGAAAAATCAAGCCTGAGAGACGATGAGTCACTCACCAAAAGCGTATAAGACTGCAAGACAGAATGTGTCAGAATCACGCACGAATTCCGCCACCCCCAGCAAATGCATCAAACTCAAGAGAAAGGAGGCTCAACCATCAAGCAACTTATACAACGTTGAGGCTGCCCTAAATACTGGAAGTCTTGTAGTAGCGCATAGAAGATCTTGCCGTTCATTTTTCTAGATTGTGAGGTTCGCTATTTGCCAATGTCACCTTAGACATTCGCAACCGCAACTTCCCCCACCACCCACAACAGACTTTAACATTTTCAAAAAAACGGAGCCTGGCGTCCGTGGGAGCGACTCCCGGCCGATGGGTAAACAGTGGGTGAATGACGCTTCTTAGGTAGATATTTTTGCATTGTTTGCCCTTGCCGTTCTTGTTATGTATGTGACAATTTTAGGCGGGAACATTCATCATTAATCTAACCGATTTCGTAGAAGACTTCTGTGACTTATTAAATAATGACATACCCATTCATACTCGACAGAGATAGTATTTGGATATCTTATAGTCATAATTCAATTACCAAGTAATAGGAAATGTTATCAGTTCACTTCGATACGGACCAAGTATATTATACATAAATAACTTCCCCATGTAATCGAACGCATTAATATAGCCGTAAGTGTTATGGAATAATGATGCACGTTTTGTTGATCATAATAGTTTTATAATAATACGGTATGCTAATCTTAATTCCAAGAATGAGTAATACGAACAACATTACATGTAATTAATTATAATCTATATTAATCGATGCGTATGCGAATGTAATATATTACAGTAATTTAAATGGCAATAGAAGTTTTCTTACTTGTAAAATAATCTAAGTGCAAGAGCGCCTCGGCCGGCCCGGCCCCGGGTACAATTAAGAACAAAAGTAGTCCCTAAAACCTTGATGGAAAAGTAGAATCTCAAGATTGTAGTTTTATAACACATGCTTCTGTGATCGACATTTTTAATGCTAGAGAAGGATGAGGACTCATGAAGATGTAGGCCTAAGAATACTATTGCAAAATTGTAGCTTCTCTTACCACCTGATATCGACTCGTCGCACAGAAGTCCTTTTTTATTTTACTATTACATATAAATCTACAAGTTGTTCATGCCTGATATAATAAAGCGAAGTAACATATAATAATAATGTTATAGAAATTATAAATGATAGCTTAAATAAATTAAAATAACGGTTTTTAAACTATATTAATTTATGTATTGAAACTAACTAACGCTGTGACTTTTGAGCACGAGCATGCTTATCTCTGATGGAGTCGCTCTTGGTCCACCCAGCGGAGTCCAAACTCTATATCCCCACCATCTGTTTATCTAGTGAGGTAGAGGGTAGATTGAATCAGACTTGTGACTCCATACTTGTTATTTACTTACATACTCTTATAGAGATTGTTTTAATTAATATCATGTTTATAAAGAACGGAAGAAATAATGAATTTTGTAATAGCTTTTATGAAGTATGAAGGAGATTCTTTTCCTCCCTAGCATGAGCGGATAATCATTAATTATTAAGAATATTGCTTGTTGACTTATCTATATACTGTAGTGGAATGTTTCTGGCAAACTCACTAACATCTTTCATTTTTTAATTGCATTTTGATGATTTTATTATATTCCAGATAATTATATAAAAAAGAAAATCTTACTTGCTAAAGACTACCGAAGTTGCCTCGATCTGGTGGTTGATCTGAATAGATACGAGGGTGTCCGTTCAATTGCACGCAGTATGCCGCAACGCGTTGATGTCCCTTTATAATAAGGGAAGGTGATTAAAATTTTGCGATTTGGGGTTTAACATAGAACTCTGTAACATGTTGCATGCCTCCGCCGCTGATATTAAATTTCATGCTTCCCTGCATCCCTTTCTCAGCAACACGGGTTCTTATTGACTTTTACGGTACCTATTTCTATCAATCCCAGCACGAGACGTAGTATTTTTCTTTGTAATGAAGACTTTAGATTTTTCAGCATTTCGCAACTCTATCTTTCCACTAACCGCCGTTTCTTTTAAATATACCCCTTTGCGAATATATAACTTATTTTATATTTTTTAATTAGAAGTACCAAGTTTTGTTCGTAAACCCTTATAAAGCACCTAATTTACATTTACAGAATGATGTCAGTCTCATCAAATGTTCTCTCATCACTAAAGTAAACATGAGAAAAAGTGATAAGGTCATGAGTGATGATATTTGTAATTTAATTCTTATGCTCGCTCTATCAATCCAGCTAACCAAAACTTATAGGGGAGGGGGAGGGGAGGGGGGATAAGGTATTGTACTAGTTCGGAGTGCGGTTCAGATTGCCCACGTTGATGAGGTGGAGCAGGATAGAGAAGAATGTCCTTGAAGGCACAGAAATTTGTGTCGACGTGGCGGCAAATTACCCATACATGTTGGACATGTCAGCGGCCCCACAACAATTGGGGAGTGAAGCATAGTCCTCACATCTTTTTAGAAAGCATAAGGAGGACTATTAATAAAATTATGGACGCGGTCTTTCGCGGGATAAGCAATGTGGGGTTCCCAGACTTATTTCTTGCCAAAGTCGGAACGACAGAGTTACGTTTAGTCGTTGATTGAGTTAGTTTGAACCAGAGGTCACCTCTGACAATTTTACTCTGCCTTAAATTAGAGATATCTTACTGCAATGGCACATGCATCGTTGCCAACACGCTCGCTCGTTCTTGTCAAGCTTACTACAACGTTTTTTCTTCTTAGGGCGGGGGGGTCCCCCCGCCCCAAATTTTTTCAGGGGGCCGAAAGAAAAACAACCAAAAGGGGTAATAAAATTTAAAAATTTTTCCCCCCCTCCAGACTATTACTTTCCTTTGTAACTACAGTTTATACGACTTATCTTAATCATAGCTACATAATGCTGTCCTTCTAGTGCTTTCAAGCGCTTCACTGTCAATCATTGCTTGAGATTTAGGAATGTTCCTTTGTTACTCTTAAGCCTTACTATCTTGATTCCAGAATTCGACTCTTGAACAGACATCGATGCAATGTGCGAGACGCTCTCTCTCTAGAGATTAAGTAATATCGACAAATATATATATGAACCTAAAACCACATGTAGTATTGCTTTCGAGAAACAGATTTCTCCAGCTTTCCACTATAAGCGAGAGGGATATTAGCTCTTTAGTAAGGAGAAAATCGTATGCAGTGCGTGATGTTGCGCACACCAACACCAATATCAAAACTTAGACAGCATTTCTCGGTCCTATATCAACTTCTTGACGAATTCAACATAGTCGGAGCCGGCCCACTTGTTGCAACCCTAACAAAAATGTTGAAGGGAAACCCGCCTCCAATAAGAAATTTCCTGGGAAGTAGAAGCCGAGCGAGCATTTCAAGAGCTAAACGCTATGGAGTCCAACCCTGAATTGTCGTTCCCTGATGATAAACGAGTTATCCTTATGCACGAAAGTAAGCAGCTCGACTTAGGGCCAGCCACCTTATGGGAGATAAGAAAACAATCCCAGACGAAGATTTTCTTGCACCTCCTACCAGTACAATACTTACACAGGGCCGTGAAGTGGACCCTCACACAGCTGTCTGCACAGGAGCTCTTATGCGTCCACAAAACAGTTTACAAACATTGCCTACTTATTGCTAAACTATAGGAAGGATTCTACATCTGTACCACAAACAGTGGGTTAATCACCGCTAATATACGAAAAAGAGCCTGCCAATAAAGGTCTAATATTTCGGGAAATAATTTATAACGGCCATTGCAAATTTTGACATTGAGCTTTACAATTAGGTCTCTTAAGGCTAAAATATAAATTGCGATAATTTTACAGAATCTCTGTGCTAACGAAGAATAAAATTCCTATAGAGCTGGATTTGCAATTGCAGCTAGTTGCTATAGAGCTGGGGAGGCGTGCCAAAAGAATTGCCATGGAATCGGATTACAATTGCGAGAAGAGCTTTGTGTAATGAATTCTAACGAAATCTCCATTGTGAAGGATTGAGCCCTTTAAATCGCACGTTAAAAGAGAAAATTCTTTAGTAGTATTATCAATAATAATAATAATAATAATAATAACTTACATAATAATTACTACTAATAATAATATAATAACTAATAATAATCATATAAATAATAATTAATAATAATATCATAATAATAATAAAGCGAAAGTACAATATAATAATAATATATAAATAATACATAATAATAATAATAATAATCTAATAATAATAATAAAAAAAGACGATAAAAATAGATATAAGTAGTTAGTAGTAGTATAGTAATATTAGTAATAAAAATAAATAATTTATAATTAATATAATAATAAAAGCGATAGTGTATAGTATAGTATAGTAGGAGTGTAGTAGTAGTAGTGAATAATAAAATAACAACACCTCAGTCAACAACTTTATAGTGTATCATAAAGCTGAATGATTTCCCTAATAATACGATGGCATCCCCTCCATCCATCAATAACGTAGCAAGCTGCGTGGTGATAATCCTGACTTTTCAGATGACATTCGTAGAACTCACAGCCGATCAATACTCCAATTCCTACATCTTAGCATGTATAACCAACTTCTGCTATCAAAATTGGTGAATATGACAGATTAATTTAATTCAGGTGTGCATAGTACTCAAGACGACTAGCCGTTATTACGATCTCACGCGCTTGCAGATCCTCCTCGGATTCCTCCGTCGATCTAGATCTGCAGCGGTACTTCCTCTATATATCTCTGTTGTCTCACATAAACTTAAGTGGCGATCTTTGTCAAGGCCTGTATTACAAGGAGTTCACTCTAGTAGCGCGGACTCAGTAGTCTGTCTTTCCTTTGCGGCGCTGTACATACTCCCACAGCACGAGGCTAGAATCTCATGTACCGAAAATTCTGTGATGATGCTTGCTCTATATGGCAAGGCAATAGCATAATCAACATACTTCTCTACTGTGGAATTATACACTGAACTCTTTAACTATTCAACTGTCGCGATCGGTCGTGAGATTTTGACCTATCAAATTTTTTGCATTAAGCTAATTCCTCAATAATCCAGACAACGTATTGACTGATCTCGAGAATCTAAACTACAAGAGTCGACTTGACCGAGTGTCTAGATACTTAGTCCTCATCTTTCTCTTTTGCTATTATTCTAATGATTTAGTTCTCCTGTTAGGCATAGATCTGAACATACCTCTCTCCATCTGCCTCTGTGTACACGCTTCTCGTGCCTCTATCTGTTCTATCTTGTAAGCTGATTCTCTCAATTCATATTCTTGTCTGTTATTCTGATACTTAATTTAGCTTTATGTTCACTTCCTCTCGCTACGCTCGTTAAACACCGTCCGTCGATCTCTAAGCTGTAAATGTCGTAGTGCACGTTGAAAGACTTATTCTCCGTCTACCTCCCGTCACATTAATCGAGACTTCATCTCGTATCGATGGAATGCCTACTTCACTGCCAGTATTTATACGCTATAAATCTACTCGGCATAAGGTATGCCATGTTCAGTTGTCTAGCTGACATCCCTCAGCTCAGATCCATCATTTCTCGTCTCTGGTTCATATGCAGATTATGTTGAATTCTCCTGAGGCTACTTTTATAGTGACCGTTACAGTGAATTTTCTGGATTAACTCTAGGTTCTCGTATCTTGCAACTATCGAAGCGCGATACTCTATGACAATCGTCGCCTACCTGTATATACTTGTTCCTCAGTCTTACTCCTTGTGGCCCCTTACCTTCTCTTTTTAGCTTGTTTGAAGAATATATATTATACCCTAATATAAGTATATCGATTAGGTAATACCTAATATGGTGATCATATGCTCACCTATTGTCTTATGATTATGTATATCACTAGATACACCTATCAATAGTGCTAGTATAAGTCTTGTTTATAAGGATAGGTAAGGCCACTCAAGTGCCACGGTACTTACTGTCAAAATATAGTTGATTTATAGTTATTAAGTGTCCTACATTATTGACGAAATATAGTGCTCTTTTAATTTTAGCCTTGGCACAACAAGATTTTCTATATAAAAATAGAAAATATATATGATTTTCTAAAATATCTCGCCAAGCATATATACGGCATAGTGTCATAGAAATTATCCAACAAGTTTATACTTTGTTGTGGTGTAGACTATCAACAGACAGTTTATATTTCATGGTCACCCTTTTTTCAGCCAGATATTTTCTACGGAGGTAACAATGAGATATAATTCAAACATTCTATATCTATTCTAATAGTGGACAACATAACCCCAGGAGACAAAGTATCGGAAAAATTTATGACCCTGCTAAATTGACATTTTCTTGATAAAATTATTTATCGAACAGGAAGAATCACATCGCATAAAACCCAAGAATATAAAAATAAGTGATTAATTAAAGAATAAAAAAATAAAAAAAAAACAAAAAAAAAATTATCAATCAGTAAAGAAATATAGATAAAAAAAAAAAAAAGTGAGAGATGAGAGAAATAAAAAGGGGAAGTGTTCTTATTTTCTGCATGCTTTCTATTAATCTTTTGATGAATTAGACAGTTAGTTTTGATTTAAACCCTTTTCTCGATAACTTCGTGTATACCTTCACAGTAATAAACCCCAGGATGCGTAGACATACCCCTCTCTGTTCCTTTCTAACTTATTTCTTTTAGGACTCCGTGGTCCGAGACGAGGTACTCGCTCTGTCCAAAACCAACTTGCGATGAGTGCTCAGTGCAGATCACATCGTGGCCGCCGACCGTGTGAGCTCGCTTAGGCACACGGTCAAACGGAGGTGTGTCGACTCCAGAGGTCTGAAAGTTCGTCCATAACCCCTGCCCAGAGTGGAAGTGGATAAAGAAGCTTTATATGTATTTGTAACCAATGTGAATCTGTGGATAGAATTTTTGTAGTCGATTGGCGTACCATACTTAATAAGTGTCACAAAAATGTTAACACTCAAACTAGCGCACGACACTAACAACACCCATAGAAAAAAAAAAATAAAAAAATTTATCTTATTGGCATTGTGAGCACGGGATTTACTCCCTGCCCTTCACGAATGGTACATAGCCAGTGGTATACACCGTCTACACTCATAACTACCATATGTTCTGTACACACCCTATATCACGACCATGTAACAGCAGGCTCGAGACAGGCTGTTGCAACTCTCTGGATCGACATAGTTCACTGCGAGTTGTATCCAATTCATCGAATATTTACTATGTGTTAAGAAAAATGTCGTGACTCTTTTCTTGTGTGGCACCATTGTTCGAATGAGACCGAATGATCCCGCTGACAATGCACGGCGATGTAACGACACTGAGCAAATGTCAGCAGCTACGGGCAGACCTTTGTTTATAGCAGCCCTAGCATTTGCACCAGCAACAATTAGAACATATCAGTCAAGTTTTCAACAAAAAAAACTGACCGATCTTCGGTTGAGTCGCTTCCTACGACCCTCTGCGGCTCAAAAACCATAGACCTGCTCTTGGATAGACAATAGTAGATTTTTGGTATCACTGATTTTATACACTTCAATATATTTCACCCATCCCACGTAATCTTTCTACTCATGAAATCTGCCTAATTGTTACATATTACAAAGAATTGTACCATAATAACCATTTTATATGTCATATGCACCTCGAATAAATTAATTATCCCCTGTTCGACGGGTTACGCACTAGTGTTATGTAAAGAATTGATAAGTCAACTTAACGAAGTTTCATATACCATATACGTCACGATTGTATATCTATTACTTTAACTGATAACTCGGCCTAACTGTTTAGTATTTAGGAAAATTCCAGTCTTATCATTGCTCATCTAAACATTCGACTTTAAAGTTATTCATCATATACGTAATTAACCCGAATCCATTTTAATACTTACACTAATACGCTAGAACATTAGGAAAGTCTACCATTTCCTTTTAGTACCATCTTGTGATCTGTACCATCTATGTTCATTAAGGGTGATACAAATTTACATCTATCTACCTATGTTATATATATAGGTATCATAATATATATATAGGATAATTATATATAATTATAATATATTATATTATATTATACAATATATATATATTATTAGTAAATATAACTATAATAATTATTATAATACTTATAGTAATTATAATATAATATATTATTATATTATTAAATATTATATTATAATACATTCTTAATATTATATATATATTATATATATTATATATATCATTCTATTATATTTTATATGAATATATTATCAAATAATAAGTATATATATTATATTAATATATAATATTAGTTAATTATATATAAATATTATATTTTTATATAAATAATAATTAATATATCCTCTTACAGATGCTAGTACGGATATAAATATAGTATATAAGCTTTTCCCTCGACTAACGCAATTTCCGTTCTATACGGCTTTAGTTATATACTGGTTGGTGGAACATATTTTCTTTTTCCTATTTCAAAATATCTAATCTTGTCATCTTTCATTTTTTTTTACTCAGTTATATGTTACATCTGTCAAATAAACCCGTTTTTGCTTTCATCCCAATCCTAAAACATCTTATCTGATAATTTTTTAGTGGCTGCCATAAATAACTCCAATGAAGGCTTATGTTGTAACCTAACATAAACATACAGCCTATCCAACCTAAAATCTAAGCCTAACCATAACTAAGTCTCATAACTTTAGACCACCTTAACCATAATCAGTCCTGAAACCCATTTGTTAGCAAAGTTAATGTTGGGGATAAATGATTGGAAAATATTACCTATAATTTATTATATAGTCTCTAGTATTAATAGGATTCAGTTCTAATAAAGTATATTGTGTTGTTCTATAATGTATATAGGTAAAGAGATCAACTAGTCAATATATAAAGTTAATCTCATATAATTGTAATTTACTAGAGAGAGAAATATAATAAATATAAAATTAGGATACTATAATAATAATAGAAATATAATAAGCTAATAAAAAAATATATATATGGGATAAAAGTCATATAAAAATAATAATAATTTAATATGGATAGTAAATTATAATAATGAATAACTTATAATTCAAATAATATTAAGATTAGCAACTATAATGAAATGAAAATACATAACTTGTAAGTAATAAGATAGACAGATTTTGACAAGGGCCGTAAAAAGAGGGGTTGAAGAAGTAAATGATAGACAATAGACCATGAGCATTTAGTTCGTATAGTGTAGGAGCGATCCACAGAGGTGAAGACCAACTCTGGTATGCGTTAAAAAGCAGATGGAGGTAACACTATCTTGGGATTTATATATTTAAGACCGCTCTCTCCCCCCTAACGATTATGCCCTTAGGTAATTCGGTCGAACTCTTGCCAAACACTCCCATTGTGTCCGGTCAAGTTTGGCAAGCGTTGCTCTCTTGCTGGTCTGCGAAGATAGACACATCCTTGTATCACACCAGCGATGGATTCAACCGACCCCAGAATTTGTGGATGCAAGAACATCCAAAAAATTATGAGCAAGTTGCTACAAAGAAAACCCATAACACAAAGGGGAGAAATATTGTGAAACGTAACCATTTACGCTTGATGAGATAAACCATATGCACAAAAGCCAAAAATTCGACAGGTTGAATTACTGGCACTACATCACGATTCGACAAGATGTGTTTTGAACATTCTACAGGAAAGTATTCAAGTGCTTGACAAAAACTCCTATCGTTTGTAGGATCCGCAGTTTAGTCCAATTCGTGTGGAATACACAGGATAGCGATAAGATGCGCAGGAGGTGTTAGTAGAGAGAGAGTTGGTAAAAGCGGATTGATCATGAGACGCAATTAAAGAATTACTTATCGATATGTCATTGACAAGTGGTTGTATGGCCTGTGAATCGTCTTGCAAATACTCTTCCAGTGCGTAATGCTTGTTACCGGTAGTTGAGCGTGGCTCAACGTGTAAGAGCGATTCTCGTGGAGAGTCGAATGAGCAAAGTCGCGGAGTTCGCTCCCTGGTGATGTATACTAGGATTCACCTAGAGAAGTTCCACCTCATTCGCTGATCCCGTTAGAATCAGGTTGTGTAGGACACCTTCTTGTGATTAAACATATAACGCATAACTATTCTCCGTCTTACTCGTATGGTAGATGCCTGCTATGTAGCGAATGCCGTATATTAGTAGTCTGAATTTATAAATGAGAGTTCTTAATAACAGGATACTTGGTGCACACTTACAGTTAGCAGAACGGAAAATCTTAGAGCGTAGGCGAGAGTGTAGAGAGAATGTGACACAGAGAATGAAATAACTCGTGGAAGAACTGTACTAGATAAGGAAAATTGTTTGAGGGAGGGGGTACAAAGTTTTAAGACAACAGTTCAGCTTTACGCGAGAACGTGACAAGACAGCGCAGTATATAGCGCGACGAATGAGCAAAAAAAGATGGTCGCGAAGAGTCAAAATAGACAAGACACAGCAATCAAGATAGAGTATTTCCGCATTAATTGACGCAGGCATAATTAGTAGCAGGCTCTTAAGATGGGTTCAGTAATAGGATAGTTTTAGTGAGCTAGGTTTAAGGTATAGAGTAATAGCTCCTGAAGATTTGTTTGGTTGTAGTTAGAGTTTTAGTTGTTAGTTTTATAGTACAGGTTAGTAAAGAAGGTATATGTTTATATGTCTAAGTAGGGTTACGGTGTAGTTATAGGTATAAGTTGATTAGGTTCTTGTTGTTGTTCTTTCGTTTTATTACAGCAAACTCTCAGGAAATGAACCAGATTTTATTATTATTATACAAGACATTATTTCTAAGAAGTCATACTTTGTATTTCGTTCTTCAAGCGATAATCTCTGTCCTATTTTGAACCAATCTTAATTTTTCATTTTCACCTAGTCTCCATTAGTATATGGAACGTGAGTTGTGTGGCCGAAAGCATTCAATGAGAATAAATGAGAGTGTATTAAGGGTTTGGTCTTATATTAAAGTGATATGGATTGTCTAATTACGCAAGCTTGAGTGTGCTGGGAATTCACATGCTGGGAGACCTAGAAATAGGATTTAGTCAGTAATGGAGTGTCTGGAGGAGAGAAAGAGGTGAAGAATATAGAATGTTCTAATCATGAATAGAACCTACATACCCAAGAGTCATATTGTTGTCAAAACAATAGATTCTGTATTTAGAAGTTTCTCTAACAATCAACCATAATGCGTTAATCTAGTATAGATTTTATCCTGTATATCTGAATTTATCGCTTAATACTATCCTAAACTTAATCAACATCATCCTATTTTTACCTGAACTAACTTATCTTAATCCCCTACCCTAAATTACTTTTTTGAGACCAAGCTCTTAAACTAACAGTCCCTTTTAATTTTAACTTAATAATCTTCGCTTAACCTTGATAATGCGCTACCTTTAACCATAAACTAAATCCAAACCAACCTAATCTCTGAACTCAAACCTAGACCTCTATTATAACCATAACTTTCGAATACTAGAATAACTATATAGCAAAAAAACACAAAATCTCTATATTCATATATTTGATATTCTTGAATACAATAATTCAATAGGATTGTTAACAAAAAAAATATTATAAAATAAAATAAAATATAACATGGTTTTTTTCAATTGATGTGTCGACTCTCACTTTTCCTTATTGCAAAACTTTGTGGTGAATATTGGATTTATTGCTGGGTCCTATTGCTTTTTGATTTTTAAGGTTTTTTTTTAGATTTAATTTTTAGTGCAATAGATTATATACATGTGCCCTAGCAACCCATGTATTTAAGACGATTTTCTACTGTTTTGACATATTAATGATAATATCATATAACACAGTGGTAGTGTTATTTATGGCTTTTGCGCGTATGTTGTGAAAGCATATTATTGAGATGTTAAGACATTTTTCACGTAATTAAGACATAGGCACACACTGTAAATACTGTGTTTAGATGAAAGTACAGAAGGAGGGGGCTTCATTTTTGAAATGTTTATAGCTTATCTTCAACGTTTTTACTTATTCCTGTTTTGTCAATGTCACATGATTATGATACCCCAGCCCTGATCTGTAGTTTTTTCGGCTGATGGTGTAGTGAAGTGGATGGAGAATATATTTATTTATATATATATTATATTTAATATATTAATATATATATATTAATATATTAATATATATATATAATATTATATATTATAATATAATATTAATATTAATTATAATATATATATATTATATATATATAATGATATTATAATAATTAATATTATTATTAATTATAATTATATTATTATATTTATATATATATATATATTATATATATATATATCCGCGTGAAAAAAAAGTATATTTAAGAAAAGATTTGATAAATCCGATATGTACTTATTTATTATTTATTTTACTTTTATTCATTTTTAATTTATTTAAATCATATAAATATGTTTTTTAGTAATTATAATATTTACATTAGTTTTCAAGTCATTACGTCGAATATATTGATGAGATTATTGCATCCATTTGCAGTTAATGAGTCTGATATTTTCCGCAAATTTATTTGGCTATTTTCCTTTGATTTCATCGGGTCAGGCAAATTGCAAGAGTGGGTGAATGATTCATTTTCAAATATCGAAGATATATAACAGTTGAAACGTGGCAGATTTTAAATAGTTATTTCATATATAAATAACCTATTAATTTAATATAAAATTCTTATAGGTTTCCTATATATAAAATTTAAATATATATAAATTAATATATATTATATATATAAATTATTATATATAGAATATAGGACATTCATCTGGCAAGAAACTGAAACTGTAATGTTGATTCAGCATTCGTTCTTTCAAATCCTATCTCGTCTTATATTTTATCCGAATGTCTAAAATCAGCTCTACGAACTGAAAAATTTTAGTAAAAATGCAACTCTTTCCTGTCCTTACCCAATTCTATATTTTGCAATTTTAAAATGGTCAAACTCCACCTGCTCTTCCTCGTTCCCTCTCCCTTTGTACAATGTCGTAATCCGTTTACTTCTGAAAGCTGAACTTTGTTACTTTCCCTCTATTCCTTTTGACGTTCACTATTCCCTCTCCTCCCCCTCTCCTCACTCTTCTCTTCTTCTAAATCATTAAATCTATTACTGCCTCACGGACTTAATACAAAAGCGGAGTTGAGTATCCTCAGCGTCCAAACCTGTTCTCTACTGCTGCCTTAAACCGTCTCACTTCCTATTCACTTCAACTTTCTCTGGGAAAATGCAAAGCCGAACCACTCAGCATTACTCGTTATCTCTTTACCTCTTTTCTTCCTAAATTTCGATCTAATCCTAACAGAAGATTATAACATCTTAATATTCATCTTATCTTGGATGCTATGGTCGTGTAAACCTCGTAGATTTCTTTCTTTTTTCCTTACTCTCCAACTCTTGGTTCTCTTCTCCCACATTTCGGGTGATCTTTTCTGTGGCTCTAACATGCCGAAAGCTTTCGATAACTTTAATTTCTATTTCTACTTTGTATTTATCCTACTAAGATGTAATCCTTTGATTTATTTCTCATCTATGACTATCATTGATCCTTTAATCTATCCATAATTGGTGTCCAGAATTCTATTTTCTTCCCAGCCTTTTTTTTCTCTATCTGCACAATTGAATCTTATCTTGTGCTGGCTCCCTCCACTCTAGACATTACATCTTTTCCGTCTAATCTCGACCCAGACTTAATATCAACTTACATGTACTCCACTGGTAAAGTCTCTCCCTTTATCTATTTTTACAATTTCCTCTGATTTGCTAAATTTCAAGTGAATTATGAGTCATTATTTGTTCCTTGTTTTTTTTCCAAAGACTCCGATAAATTGGTTACCTCTGTCTTTACCACTGAGGGATTATATAATATATATATATATTTAATTATATATATTTTAATTTAAAAATAAAAGCTATATTTTATTTAATTATTGCATATATATATATATTATATATATATCATCGATAAATTATATCGTGTGATTCAAACCCCGCGACAAACTCGGGCTGCTAGGCAATCGATAAGCACATTTAGTGTTAAATTAAGCTAGTTGTATGACGCTTCGTTCAAAGTTACGGATGATGTGTTAAACCACGGGATGTTGTTGACGCGTCGTTACTCGTAACCGAGATTTTGGATATTCTAAGTTGATGATGTGTGCGTTGCGTACTCTGTGTTCGAGGGTGATAAGTATCAATAAGGATATTTTGTTAAACAACGTATGTTTTGACGCGAGGTTGTAACAATGGTAGCTTGTATGAAATCATTTTATTGGAAATTACAGGAGGTGTTCAAGGTGTCTGCCCTTACCTGATTAATTCTGCTCGCCCGCTGCTTGAGCCTAATCGCTTTCTACCGAATTGCCTCACTGTGTTGATTTGATCAAACCAGTGAATTTGCTGCTCAGTGTTCTTGTGTTGATGGTTAATTTCACACACTCTTCACAATGCCCCAAAAGAAATATCTAGCGGCGGAGGTCGGGCGATCTTGCGGCCCGCAACAGTCCCCTCTCCTATCCTTTTTCATGTTCCTAGGAATGGAACGGGCCGCCCGCCCGGCCCCGCACCCGGGCCCGCATTTTTAGCACCCCGCCGCCAAATCAGGAAAACCGGGTTCTCTGGTTTACTTATTTACACGAAATAGTTAAAGGTTAATCAAACAAGAAAAAAAAATATTTTAACTCCATTACTCCTTTTTGAGATTATGCAAAATTTAACAAAAATTGAAAATTTGGTCTATAAAATTTTGCTGCACGGATTTTATTTGGAATTCCATTGAGGTACTGGATAATTTTTCCCGAGTTAACATAAAAATAATCGGTTACTGGTAGGGGGGGGGGAGAATCATGACAATAAATTATAAATTTAATGTATTAACTTTATTTTATTTTAATTTCAGAGAAGCAAGATGTCGGATATGTCTATCAAAAATATTTATTAATTGAATTAAGTATTTATTATATTATAGTATATATATATATATAAATTTATTAAATTTATATTATTATTATATATATTTTATTATATATATCTATATATATACGAGGAAGAGGTAAATGAGCGAAGAGCAGTGTCAATCCGGAAAGTTGGCAGAACAAGAACGAGACGAAATTATGAACGGAAAATGCAGGAAACCCTAAGGAATAAAACGAAGATTGCAGGATGTCATCAGGGAATGGCAGAGAAAACTCTTTCGTAGACATTGAGATAATAGGAAGAGTATTCGTTATGGTTTATCTAAAGTAAAAAGCAATTAGAAAAACAGAAAATGAGCAGTGCTAGAAGACACGCACAGGGAGATATGTACATGCAGTATCCAAAGGAGAGAACAAGTGAGCGATAATGCAGGAGAATAACGCACAGATGGGGCAAGAGGAAAGCTATTTAGATTGCAAGGCGGTATAGAAAACCAAAGTTGTAATACTTATAAATATAGACGAGAGATTCTTTGGACCTGAAAAAATGACGAGACGATACTATAAGATCTCTATGGTTAGAAGAGACAGAGGAAAGCTGTATAACGAGCAGGATCAAAAGGAGTGAGCGGGTAACGGTGGAGCGAATATGAGAGCAATAAAAGATGAGAGGCGTTAAGCTCCAGGAGGGATGTAGTGGCTGTGGATTCATTTTAAGTAAAAACTTGCAATTGTTGAATATGAGTTGGAGAAGGGAAGGGGGAGAAAGCAGATATCCGATATATTAAGGTAGAGATCTGGACTGTATAATTTGGGTTCGTAGGACCATCTTGACCAATATACGAGAAATGGAGGGTTGAGAGAGAGTAGAGCGAGGACCGGAGAACAGTCGGTATAAAGGGAAGAGAACGACGAACTTATTTCCACTGTGTCTCCGAGAAGATGCTGGATTATGCAAGAGATTTTGTAGCTTCATCGATCTGCACAAAGGCATTCGATTTCTGTCAAGGAAAGCTCTGGCGACTATGGGGGATTATGGGAGAGGTTAGAAAGAAGGCGATAGAAGTTATGTTCATTGTACACTCAGCGTATGTTAACTGTGCGATACATAGATGTTTGAGGTGACACAGAGTGAGGCGAGAGTTTCTTTCCCAACTGCGATCTTAATTATCTTCATTAAGATATGAACGCGAAACGTGAAAGCAGCCTGGAGATTTGAAGTAATGCGTATACGACTCTGCCTGTTGGGAGCGAGAGAGAAGACGATTCGGAGAATGTGGAGTTGTTGTGAGTTGGAGGATCCTGGATGAAGAGGAAACATACAGAGACGATAATTAACCATACCGGAGGAAAGATGAGGATGGAATATGGTGAGAGAAGAGAACTCGTAAATACTCAATATCTCGAGAGTTTAACAGAATGGGAGAACGGGAAGAGATTACACGAATGAAAGTCTGTAATAGTTTGAAAGCGGTAGTACCCCATTTGAAACAGAACATCGATAGAGGTTAAAAAAGTGCTTTTACAGCCATACGGAACTCCGACCTGCTGTACCTGGGGAAACATGGACAACACGGAAGAGGAGAGAGTAGAATACAAGGCGGAAATGGTATTAGCATAAGACTATGATTGGAATTTAGGAGACAGATAAGAATGAGTTATTGAAAGCATTACTAGCGTGAAGAATGACACTGAGATGATGTGGGCGATTGAGTGGTGCGACATCTGGATGGTGGAGGCAGAGAGAATGCCAAAGAAGATTGGGAATGGACACCAGATCGCAGAGACCTAGTGGAGACCGAAGAAAGATGGAGCGGAATCGTGGAGATCTTGGAAAATGTTCAGCTACCAAATATTGGTAGCGTGAAAGAAGAGAACAGCAGGAGAGGACGTCTGGGAAAAGGCTTGCACGCTGACAGATGAAGAATCTTCCTGGAAGAGATTAGAAGATATTAATATATATAATTATATAAATATATATATTAAATAATATAATATTATATATATAATATATATAAGTATAGTATATATATATATTCTATATATAATATGTATCTATTATCATATTTACTACAACTTATTCTTCTGGAAAATCAATTATTTTCTAAAAAATTCTTTCAAATATTATTATTGAATTAATTAAATTATTCCTTTTTTATAAATAAAAATTATTAATTGAGAAATATTTATTTCATTACAGTTTATAATTTAGAGTTTTTACTTACCATTTCTAATTTTAGCTACCCCGGCCCCGGCCCCGGCCCGCCCCGGTACTCAAAAATTCCCCGCCCCGGTCACATCACTGTAGACTCTGTTCACATGCGTCCCGTACTTGTGACTGAAGATGCGCTGGAGCACGCCTCATGTTGAACACATGTCTCGCGGGTCGCAAGGGGATGTCGTTCCATAGCTGCGGAGCGTGTTCTGGAGTACGTGCAGGTACCAAGTTCATCCAAACGTGGTGTGGAATTAGGACCGGTCCCAGCAGAATCCCTAATGAATTCCACCCTCAGATGTTTACGGTAAATTTCGCCTTGAAACCTGGAATTAACTATTGCGTCGGATTGTTCCTCGTCCCATTATGTTTGCTGTTCGGTGTTGAAGTAGCCATCACGTGTGAAGCACGCTCATCGTAAGAATACATGTGCAGGAAGCAGGATTATTATCCCGTTGTAGAAACACCCGGAAATCGCCACACGCGGAGGTGAGAGTCGTTGGTTCAATCTGTGTACTTTCTGTAGCGTGATGCATGAGCTTTGCTCTGCAAAGACCGAACCACAGGACGGACTTTGATTTGCACCATGGCATGGCAATGGTGTTGGCAAATCGACGGGTCGTTGGCGACTCTCTAAAGCACATCTTCTTCAAACGCAGATCCTCGCTATTACGCGTCTTCCACCACCGCCACGGGACGATAGGCTCCATTATTCGAAGCGCTTGATGAGGCAGAGCAACATTGTGTTGTGGGCTGATTTCTGTTGGATTGAAAGCCTGTCCGGACATGGTATGGGTTGCTGCTCTTCGGTCGAGTTCTCGGTCGCGCTGCAGCCGGTAACCATAGGTTTTATTCTGTCGGTTAACTCGGAAGGTGTAGTGATCCTTCGTATCGATGCCTACACTGTACTGACCTCACGAGATTGGGCGGTTAAAGGTTTGCCTGTTTCCGAAGGACGTTAAGTGTACACACAAATACGCACCGCACAAACACATTAAAATTGAGTAACCTAATCGTCGGTAACCTACATGCGACGCGTGATGTGATGTGCGTGTGTGTTACTAGTGTACTTCAATCGTCACGTAACTTTGACGAAGCGTCCTACAACTGGTTATTAACATAATGTTCCTTATCGTTTTCTCAATCAGCCCTCCGAGTTCGCAAGGTTGATACCGTATATAGATATAATATATATAGATAATTTATTTATATATTTCTATATATATATATATATATATATATATATATATTTTATTATATATTATATATATCTTTATATATTATATATATAATTTTCATATATTATATTATATATATATATATAATATATATTAATATATATAATTACTATATATATTATATATATAATATATATAATTAATTATATATCTAATATATATATTATATATAATTATTTATATATTATATTTATATATATATATATATTATATTATTAATATTAATATTATATAATATATATAGTATCAGTGCGTACTTGAAGATACACTTGGTAGCGCAAGTTTATTTATATCATATATATTTATATAGTATATATATATATATTATATAAATTATATATATTATATATTATATTATACTTATATATATATCTATATATATACATTCCATGTCCGTTTGTTAGCAATCTATGTGAATGCAAGGCAATCTTTAGAATCTGAAGAAAATTTAATTTTTCAAGTCTTTTTGAATAAAGCTTAGTTTATTTATGTGTTAATTAGATGTCATAGATTGACTCACGCTGACATAGGCCTACCAGAATTTTAAAATAATTATTTAAGTGTATTAAAGGTAAGTCAGTGCTATCCGTGTGTTGTGAATAAAAAATAGTACATTATTATTAAAATGATCAATAGAGCATCAGTCACCTTCTACTGGCCTCCATTCAAAAACGGTAACTTCAGCAAATTGGAAACATTTATGTTCCTTCTGTTCTAACTAAGTGTAATTCATATAGATATATAGATTTAATAGATAATAGTAGATATATAGATAAGTAGTAGATAATTTACAAGTGGAGATGAGAGAGAGAGAAGAGAAGAGAGAGGAGATTAGAGAGATGGAGAGAGCGAGAGAGAGGAGAGTTCAAATTTTTTTTCAATATTCGTACGTTTCACTGTGATGCGAAGTTTCGTTACTCGCGAAATTGTATTTTTTCGCTTCAACAGCAACGTATCCGCTTGCCTTTATTTCCTAATATTTTATTGAAAGTGATATCTACCGTACGCCCCGCTTTCCACTTCTCTTAGAACAGAGTAGGAGGAATTCCAAATGATTCTTATTATTATAATTGTTATACTAAGTTCATTTCTTTTAAATTTATTTTATTAAATCGCTTCTTTTTTACCAGCTTTCATTATATATTCCTCATAATTTATCTTTACATTTACCATTTACATTATTTTTTATTTAAAAGACTCAAAAAATAATTGGGTATGTAACTACCACCCTGCCTACCCTATGTATACCCCCTGATATATATTTAATACTATCTTATATATATAGAGTATAATAATAATATTATATAATATAATATATATATATATATATATATATTATATTATATATATATATATATGGTTACATAAACATTCGCATTAAATCAGCAATTTAAATTATGAAAAAATATAAAGAAATGTGTGCTGTTAATGTGTAATATATAAAAAGTAGTTTGGGAAAGAAAAACTCTTTGAAATTCGTTTCCTTTCAATATAACTTTGAACTAATCCCTAAAAATGATTATTTATTTACCCATCTAAAAAAATTAATGGCAATAAAAAAAATATATTATTAGTGTAAATAGATATCGTATTTTGACGATTTAAAAATTTATTTCTCAATAAATAGAAAATACTAATATTTTTCTTCCCATTTATTTATTATCTAAAATATATAATTAGATGTATTAGCCTATGCTTTTATAGCATTTATTTTATTACTTTTATTAGGAAAATGCAATAAAATTAAAAACATAAAAAAAACAATGGCTATTTTTTAGTTAGCTTTAGAAATCACCTATATATATTATATATATAAATATATATATATATATATATAGTATTAGTAATATATATATATATATATATATAATATATAGTATATATTTATATAATAGTATATATAAATTTTTATATTTTTTTTTTTTTTATTTATATAGTATATATATATATAATATACTATAGTTATTATAATATATCGTCGGTTGGTCGAAAATACAAGATCCTTAAAGTAGAAGAAATATCACAGTATTTATTCGTTGTATCGTCTCAGTTCACTGTTTGGAAATTCATCATCATCAATCTCTCTCATCATCTTCATCTTCCATCATATCATCATTCATCACTCCGGAGTAATACCAGTTTTTAGCTATGTCTCGTTGTATATAGCTCAGTCATTTGATGATGTACTTCTTCATTTGCTCCTCTCTCTCATCATCATCATCATCTATCATCATCATCATCATCATCTCCACCATCATCATCATTGCCATCTATCATCATCATCATTCTGAATATTTTCAGGTTTACAATAGGATCCATTAATTTATCCAATTATCTCAGTCACTGTGATGGGCATCTCTCATATCATCATCTCATGCAATCATCATCATCATCTATCATCATCATCATCATCATCATCGGAGGTATCATGGATTTCTATTGTGTATAATGTCTTCTGCTTTATCTCGGGCACTGGGAAGGAGCATTCATTATCATCATCATCTTCCCTCAGTAAGTTATTGGGTTGCTATAGTGTCTATTGTTAGACTTTAGTCACTGGATGGACATTCATCATCATCTGCTGTCATCATCATGATCATCATCATCAGCATCATTCCATATCGATCAGTCATCCTCATTCGGCGGTAAGTTATTTGGTTTCATATTAGCGTTACCCCTTCTTCGGTCTAATTATATTTCAGTCACTGAGCGCATTCGTCTCTCGCATCTCATCATCATCATCTCTTCTCTCTTCATGCATCATCCTCAATCATCATCTATAATCATCAAAGAAAAATCAAGGCTGAAACTTCCTATATTCTGAAAGTGATTTATAGAAATTCGAGTAATTAAGCAACACGTTACGAGAGAAGTAAATATTAGAGATCACTTAATGACTTACTGCTTCTACCAATTCAACATTATAAGCTAGATAGTTAGCGCGGAGATTTTAGTCCTGCACAATGCTAATGATAATAGATGGATTATTCCACCAATGAGTACATAGTAAGAATCATATGTGAAGCGAGGGGAAGATGATATTTCAAAGAACGATTTAATCTTCGATCACATACATTAGGTGGCTTAAAGGAGCAGAGGCACCCAGATAATTAGAGTGACTGGTTCAGGCTTACATCAGATCTGATCGATTGGGTACAGATACAGACTTAGTCACGGAAATGTTAATTACTTGACGTTTAGAGTCGATGGTTTATTTAAAAAATGGGCAGATAGTGGAAAAGTTCACAAACAATAATATTCAGCAGTTTAACGATTAAAAACTATGCTTCGATATTAGAATATTGTTAGATATACGGCCTACGCAAATTGGGCACAAGTTAGGGGCATTTTCAAATTCTGCAGTGAGGGCCAATGAAGGGCGAGATCGTTGGTATAACAATTGTGACTCAGACTCCTAGTTGTGCTAAAAGTTAAGGTAATTCATGCCACAAACATCGCCCAGGTCGACCGTTTGTGTGGCAGAAAGGTAATAGATTTGATGAAAGGGAGCTGAAGACTAGGACTTTATACCAGGCCAGGGAGATACGACGGACAACTGTTGGAAAGTAGAGATATTCTAGGATAAGAAAAAGCAGGCAGATAGTATAGATGATACACTGACCAGCGCGGCAATACCTTGCAAACATTAGGCAATTAAACCATATAGTAGCAAAACCATATACGTCAGCAAGAAATGTACAAGCAGATGCCAACAAATTTTAAGTTTAAAAATACTTCAACGCACGTTAGGTCACCCTTTTGTTTTATCAATATTTTATACAAAATAATGCCGAATACATACAGCATTTAGGTAATTTCCATAGAATATTTCTGGATGTAAACAATAGGACATTTTCCATCAATAACAACTTTAGCACTGTAAATTTACAAATAGATAATAGCTCCAGAATGATCTTACAACGTAATAACAAATTATATTAGAACACTTGGAAACAAGTTATTTGATGTTGTAATACAAATAAAAATGGCTTTTAATCATGACATTTTTTTTACTATCGTTTTGTGAATTTTTATTTTTTTTTTTTTTTTAATTTGAAATTTTTTGGTAAGTCTTAAAATTGAGCTTGAGCCGAATTTTCGTATATATTATTATGATTATATATTTATTATATTATATTAGTAGTAAGTATATATATTAGTACTATTATTTTTTATCTTGTAAATATGTCCCAATTATTCTAATACTAGTATATTTCGTATGGGAATATTTTACAATATATTAGTGATATAATACTATATTATAGAGTTTCGAATGCTAGAACACGTCTTATGGCAAAAATATTTTAGCTAGATAGAGTTAGTTAAATATATTTATATTATTCGCATTGATAAACTATTTAAGGATGCTAGGCCATATCTTAAATCAATTGAGGTCATATTAGTACTATAGAGTCTGTGCCATGGATAGTTGTTAAATTTACTCGTTATAAGTATAATATACTATATATTATGCGGTAGTATATATAGTATTGGAGTATGTAATATATCATATATAAGTATAATAGTAGTATATATATATATATATATATATATATATATATTATTTTATACTATATATATAAGTCTATATATATTATATATAGGTAGAAGCAGTAGTAAATGGTTTTCGTGCAGGCGTTTTTTCTATGATAGAGGTTATTGTATCGGTTTGAAACTTTGTATAATGTCAGTTGGTGTGGTAAACTGATTTCCAGCGAGTTTTGGTGGTGATAGGACCCCCCTAAGTGGGTGTTGCCGTCTGTAACGCCAAGGGTCAAATTGTGTCGTTTGAGCCCTTTCTCCGCTTTCTCTTTCCGTGTGAGCGAGACCGACCGACGGTATTATTATTATTGTTTTTATTCACTTTTTTTCTCATTATATATATATATCTACCGGGTTAGGCTTATCGTATCGGGCTAAAATTTGGTGACGCACTATGTGGTGACGTAACCTCGTCGTAGACGAAATGCGAAGAAACTCGCGCAATGTGCTCAAGTTAGCAATGGCTGCAAGAAATTTTTCCTAACCTACTTTTCTACTAGTACAAAGCTTGACTTATGCACCTGGGATAAAGTTGCGTGAAGCAATAATAAAAATTAAAATATAGATTATCGAGATAAAACATCAAGATAGCGAGTTCTTCTGTGCAAATCTTGTCTAACTTTTATGACAGTGACCCTTGTGACTCAAGAAAACTATTTGACTTCTCAGATCCCTAGTCTTAGAATATTTTTACAAGTAGTTGAGCCAATAGTTTAATATAATTCAAAATGTATAGTTTCAATCCAATGTTATTAGACGATTTTCGAATCCTCTGTGTTGATGCTTGTGTGCGGGTGTTTTGCTAGCCTCGCGAGGGAAATCTTTTCCGTCAAAGAGGTAAAACAATAAATCACTATGACTTTGAACTATAATAAAGTTTAGTTTTTAGGATATAGTCCAATAGCTTGTTAGTATTTCACTTGGGTACCCAAAATTTTTAAATCACAAATGGTATCATATTTTAAATCGCTTTTGTGTATGTTACATATTGGCGGAATTTTTCCAGCTTACATGGTAAATTGCAGCCACACAGCTGCAAAAAGATGGTTCCGTAAAATTAGAAGCATTGGATTGAAGTAGCTATAATTAGATTATACTATGTTGAAGCCAGGAGGTTGCCAAAACTTTAAAAGTAAAATGGTCATTTTGTGTTGTGCACGAATTTCGCTATTTTAAAAGGATTACTTATTACCGGCAGCAATTGGACAATGGAATGGAAGTAAACCGACTCATTACCAAAATCGATGAAGAAAAAGGGATTTAGCTTTTGACGTGGTCTGCAGAATGTTTTGGAGGTAGGTTTCCGAGCTGAGAACTGCCACTAGTTTACCAGCATATCCTTATCCGTGGACTCTGATGAGGCTGTTGATTGTCCTTCCTTTCTCATTATTCGGTGTTGAGTTTTCAGTTGTTTGAAGGACTGCACAAAAGTTATCACAGGAACAAGGTGAAAACTGCAACAGTGGTGGCTCTAATAGTAACAAAAGGAATTGAAAAACAGGGAAATGTTCACTTAATTTGAACCTTCCTCAAAATTGCCTTCTAGCTCTTTATGGAATTAGGTTCTTCATGTTGAGGCTTTAATACCATTTTGTATAGTATTTATATATAATTGATATATATATAGTATATATTTATGTTATGAAATATATAATATATATATATATATATATATATATATTATAGTATATATATATATATATATATATATATTATATATAATATATTATATATATATTATATATATATATATATATATATATATATATATATATTATATATATACTTGCAACGAAAATTAAAATCAATAATTTCGTAAAACATTACCATCTTTAGGCATGCTTCGCTCACTATGCTCGCGGGTCTGTAGTGGAGTTTTTTTTATAACATGCATAAATACACCGCGCCTGACCGCAAAGTACTTTTTTCCGACATATTATAAGCTTGATAGTACTATAATGATAGTTTATAGTCAATTCCCGAAATAATTACAATTTAGTCTGCGTTTTCAGTTAAATTCTAGGAATGGGTAGCATATATCGGGCAACCCGAAATTTTCTAACGCGGTGTACGTAGATCAGATTAATATACGCGGAATAGATTAAAGGGTGTGGGGGCTAGGATATCCAAGTTATGCCCAAACTACCCGCGGCCGCGTTTTTATGCTAATAATGAGATGAATGGGCTCCCATTTCGGTGTCTTGTTATTATATTATTTTAAATTGTTTCTACTAAGGTACTCCTTTTAAACTATTTACTTAATTTTTTTTTGTTAAGTATCTAGATAGATTTTATTTTGGTGTGCCAGAAGAAACTGATCTCCAAGCTTGAGCGACGTAAACTTCGCAGCTCGAAGAAGCACGACTCCAAACGCGAACAGCAACCACGTGACTCAGTAGATCGGAGGAACGCAATCCATTCAATACTCATCAGGATGGGAGTAAGCGATAGGTGGCGACACTTCTCACCCTGTAACCTTTGATGGGGAAGACCAGAGGAAAGGTAAGATATTTCAAAATCTGATTTCGTATAGTAACCTGTTCTATAAGCATGCTGCATTTAGCTTTTTTAATTATAATGTAGTATATTATATTATATACTTTATATAATATATTATATATATATCTATATATATTATAATTATAATATGTATATATATATCATAATATATATGATTTTTTTCCTTTCACCCGAGTTCATCTGAAGGATCCTCTCGCAGAAACGTCGTAAACGGTAATAATTGAAGGGGTCATCCTTACTCCTTATGGTAGGCCAAGGACCCCTCAATGTTGAGTCCAATGAAGCTATAGATACAGGTGAAGAACCCTCTCCCCCCTTATCTGAAGCGACTGTCCCTCCTTTGACTTCTTGGGTAAGTTACAATCTAATTATTCTATATATTACTGAAACATATTACTGAAGAATTGATTAATTACTCATGAATTTTTTTTTTTTTTTCCAGAGTAAGCGTAAACGCGGTCAAAAGGGCCAGCCAAGTCGCATCGGGGACGACGGTGCTGTTGCAGGGCCTTCGAGGGGAAGCGTAGCGGTATTTCACGACGATGAGAAGGAAGAGGATGAACCATCTGTTCCATTTTCAACCGAATTACTGAAAGTATCAAGTGAAGGTTCTACGCGTAATTCAGGTATTATAGATACTCCCAGATTTAGGGTAAGACTCGATGATACGCGGATCTTTAATGAAAACCGCGATATTAATGAGGTTCTTGTAAGTGTCATTCACAGTGTAATAATCCGTTTAAGAAAGGAGGTTGCCCATCAAGAGTATAGCATAAGAGTAGGGTTCATATTTACTGATAGAAATGGAGGCCAATATCACGTGAAAATTCCTTATGCGATGATGTCCAAGGCCAATTTAGCCCGGTATTAAACTGAAAGGTTTCTTGGGTTCTTTCAATCGGGAGACCAAGCCATGCTGGAGGAATTCATTGTAGATGTACAGGTAACCACAATCCGGCAGGTAATGGGCCAATTGACTCTTCTTCTGTAAACTTTAAGCATAAACACATCAATAGAATCCATATGAGGATAAGCAATGACGATAGGGAATTAATAAGCAAAGTAGGATGTGGGTTTAGAGCTATAGCGGCATGTTATAAACTTCATACCCATATCCCTAAAAAACCGACCAACCTCCACCTAAAATAGGTAAATTTACACCTAATGATCTAGTTACACTAGGTTAAGAAATTGCAAAACGTTGTGATTTGACTTATGAAGTAGCCATAAAACCTGAGGATTTTGCAATAATAGAAAAAGTATTAGGGTGTAGGATATTTGTTTTTGCTAATGATAAGAACTTCAAGCTCGAAGTAATGTTTAAACCTCAGGAGAAGGATAGGCTAAAACCACTCTTTGTAATAGGTTTTGATGCAGCAGAAACATTATTATTATCCTTTTCCCAAAGTTTCCATCAAGTTAGCTATATGAAGTGTAGATCCTAACGATGTCGGCGGACCTATTCTGTGTCCCCAATGTTATAGTTTCACTGACCATTTAGTTAAACATTTAAAAGACGATTGCACTGAGTACAAATGCAGTCAATGTTTAACTTATAAATGCAAAAGTAAGCTGGTGATGCCGATAACCTTTTACATTGTGATGATTGCAATCGCGAATTCTATGATGCTGACTGTCTTGAATTACATAAAGGTAACACATTCAAATACCTTAAAGTATGTGATTGATGCGATACAGAGATACTGGCCGATAAGGGTGGAGATCATCAAAACGACTGCATGCATATACTGTGCGGGGTATGCAGTGAGAAGTATGGTGTAGAAGGATCGCAGCGGGAAACGGGACGAGAAACGGAACAGGAAGGTGGGAAAGACAAACAAATCTGAGCCATCAACAAATCTGAACGCCACCAGACACAAATCTGAGGCCAACAATTTTAGCTCGTTGTAAATAAACTGCGATCAACATTAAAACCGAAAGGAAATAATTGTGATAATAATTGATTATTTATATTGTATATATAATATATATTATTTTATATAGTAATTATATATATATAATTTATATATTATATATATAATAGATATATATATAATATTTATATATATAATTAATATATATATATAGTATATATTTATATATATTATATATATTATATATATTATTAATATAAATATATATAGTATATATATATATATATTTTTATATATATATTTATTTATATATTATATATATATATATATTATATATAATATATTATATATAATATATATAATTATATATTATATATATATATATTATATATATAATAATATATAATATTATATATAATATATTATATATAATATATATATATATATAATATTATATACTATTATATATATATATAATTATATATATATATATATATTATATAATATATACTATATATGTGTTGTTTGTATGTGTTGTTATAGGTGGGCTATGGGTGTCATAGGTATGTGTGTATGCGTCTATGTATGTGTGATAAAGGTCATAGTGCCATCATTTAAATATCGAAGGATATATCGGGACCGGTGGGGTGTGTGTGTGTGTGTGGTGTGTGTGTGGTAGTGTGTGTTGTGTGTTTGTATGCTGGATTGGAAATTAAAATGAATCCTCAAGTAATAGGAACAGGACTTACATTGAAGCATCGAGTAGTAATCCACTTAATCCCATTTCACATACCTTCGTGGAATGTAAAATAATCGCAACAAATATCGTATCGATACCAAAATAATCGAAACAAATATCGATGCCAAGCATCGAAAAGGGGGCCAAACTCCCCAAGGGGGGTCAAAAACTAATTGGAAACACGTACAACGGTTGCTGCGCAACCGTCTGGCGCACCCTTTCTTCGAAGGGGTGCCAAAATCAACATCAGGAAACAGTATGACAAATAATCGATACAGTATCGATACACAAAATAATCGATACTTTTACCGATATCTCATAGGACGATATGGCCTCCTCACTACTCTTGTGGATTAAATTTGATATTCGTCAAGTCAATTGGTGAAGTTAACAAAGGAAACTCCTGAAGCAAAGATGAGATATTAGAATCTTCAATGTTAGCGTTGATTTGTAAGGAAAGAGACTTGAAGAGGTGCTAGAAGAGATGTATTTTTGTCTTGAAGAGTTTTCATCCCACAATCGATGATTAAGTTGTAATTATGTAGAAAATCCATACCCAATATTGGCATTGTGAATCGAACACTGCGACCTATATTTAGAAAAAATTTATGAATTGTTTTGTCAAAGTCATGTCTTATCTAATCAGATATGGCTATTTCACCGACCTATGCCAGTTTTTCTAATACACATTAACTTTTCATGTGGAATAAGATAGCTTGAGATAAAAAATATAATATTTACTTATTATGCTGTATTATATAATGTTTATACTTTTGTTATTTAGTATATTTTTAATACTTCTATACAATGTATATTGATATAAAAAATAAAACTATATATTTATAAATAAAAACTTATGATATTTATATTTAATAACAAATGAAACAAAATTTAAAATTCAGGTTGATTCTTTTTTCTAAGAGAGATTTGGTTGATTTTATCTGAGGGGGTATACATTTATTTAGTTTGTGATCCAGCCGTCGGTGCAAAAAATTAAATTAGACCATTTTATCATATGCGTTAGGCTACTAGCTCTTGATCTAAAACCACTGTACGTTGATAAATATGGATAATATCAGTTTATAAGGTTGGATGGAATATAAGTGAAAAGTGTTATAGAATTTTTTTTAGCGCATACTACTGTCAATTAATAACTGTTATTCGACTCAGTAGTGAATAATATTAAGCGGTGGAGAGACAGATTAAATGATGGTCTTAATTAGATTAACAGCTGTTTACTTTAAACGTGTGAAATTTAAAAAGCTTGATGTACGAATAAACGTATGGAAACCCATATCACGTTGGCGCGACATTCTGGTGTTATCAATAGTGATGTATTTAACGTTTCACATGATATTCGTAACATCTTGAAAAATTAATACTGCTATTTTGATTAAAATAAAAAAACTTAAAAGTTAACTCGCATATTTAACATGTTTGACGTACTATTGAGGACTGTTCAGTATAGTAATAGCTTATGTGTAGTAATCTACATTATTTTACACTCACACTGTAGAACTAAGGTATCAAGGTATATTATCCCGTCTAATAATTGGTGAATATATACATTGAGTTATGTTAAATATAAACTTATATCAGCTGGGATAATGATATTTACTTTAAATCTTCGTGGAACGTAATAATATATGAGAAGAATAATGAGTTTGACTGTAGTTGAATCCAATAATTATGTTGTAGAAAAAATGTTTATTAAGTCTGTGTGATACGATTCATATATATTATAAGAATCAGTGGCGTAGCTTATGATGTCTTTATAACATACTGGTCTGTTCAAGCGCAAAGAGAGGTTATAATTGAATCTCTATATTAAGAGATAATATAATAGAATATATTGGCCAGTTCTTGTTGATTGTATGAAGCCAATTTCCGTGTTTAGATGTAATATATAATTAAATTATATTGAACTTAATTGTTTTGTTTATATATTTAATTATTTTAATAATAACGCTAATTTTCAATGAAATTTTAAAAATATATTATAAAAGTGAAAATATTGGTCATTTAATTCCCTCCAAATATTGGATTCGCTTTTCTTAGGAAAGACTAAATAATGATAGCTGTTTAATTGTCTGGTTGTTGTGTGTTAGAGATGTTTCATGTTCATAGTTAAGCTTTCAAAGATAAACACTTATTTAACTAATTAATCTAAGATTATGTTACCCCGTTAGGTTAGATTATTGTAATTCTAACAAGTTGCTTGATGATTTATTCCTGTTTCATGAGATATTAGTAAGTTGAGGAAAAATTAACGTTTATATGGGAAACAGAGGAAAAATTATAACATAAGTATTTGAATCCAAGAAATGTAATCATATAGTGATGTTAAGTGTGGAAAATTAGTATTCAATTTTAGAAGTTATATTTCTGAGGGTTGAGATATATATGTGTTAAGGTTTTTGATTGCTGTACATATATAATTCTTAGTTCGGTATATGATTGTTGCTTTAATTAATGAGTTGAAAACTTTATGACTTATATGACTCAATACTATTGTTGAACCGTTGTATTTAAAGAACTACGTATTTTATGTTAATGTTAATTAACCATAAATGATACTACGAAATTGACTTATAAATCTCACAATGATTAGAGATCAATAGACTCTAAATAGATCACTTAGATGTTTTATATAGTAAGAGGGTTAGGTATAGTGATGGTTTTGATTTACATTAATATTAGATGTTTAGAGAGTAAAACCAACAAGTTTATTTGTCAGTAAAGAATATGACTGGATACATCAAAAGTAATCCATAATCAAATAGTATTCAATGCGAGGGTATAGAGTAAGTTATTGAGTTAATGGGGAGGGTCACTGCTATATTGTTTGATTTTACTGATTATTATGCTTATATAGGGTTAATAGTAAAAAACTTCCTATAAGCTTGATGTTAAAAAATTATTGGAGGAACTAACATATATGCAATTAGATCAATAGATCAGTAGAGATCAATAGATCATGGGAAAGTTGGAGGAGGGGTGGGGGTTGGTGGTTTGATTTACTGTATTTATAGTCTTTATATGATATGTAAAAATAGATTAATTTTTTTAAGTTATATAAAAATAAATAGGAATAAAAAGTTAAAAAAATTTAATGTTAACAAAATATGACATGAACAATAGAGCAATAGATCACGGGTGGGGTGAGGGGGGTATAGTATGTGTGGAGGTTGATGATGATGAGTTTCTTGATATTATATGATATGAAATGTAAAATTTTTTTACTGTAATGACATTTTTGTTACATAAAAGTTTTAGTTCTTAAACATAAAAATATAAAACAATTTTTCTTTTATGTTATATACAAATATTGGACTATGAATATCGAATAACAAAATTTTGTTTCAAACAGAATCAATTAGATTTCACCGGTGTTGCTGATGGAAAGGTTTATATTGATAGAAATTACTTTATTCTATTTATTTAATGTATTGATGTATTTAGTTATAAATGGTTTTAGCATGTATCATTGAATTGAGTAAGTGGTAATTTCTTCAATAAAATAGTTTTCTGAATTTGGCTTGTAGTCAAGTTCAAAGTCTTCAAGTGCATTTCAAAATCGTATGTAGTCTTATCTTTCTTCAAAATAACTTCCAATAAGTCTTTCACGGGAATCTATCAGTTTTCTTCAAAAGTAGGTGTTTCTTTCTAATATTCACAAGCACACTATGAATCTCTCTTTCAGAGAATAAATTTAAATAGTAATATTAACATGAATTATAAATAAATTGTGCTATATAAATAAATAAAAGTAATGAGCTTTGTATAAAAATTGCCAAAAGATGAGAATAAGCTGGTCCTTTCATTACGATAAATTTTAAAAAATACACCGAATAATACTCCATCAAAAGCGCAATTAACTCGACATCGCAAGAGCAGTGGCTCGCCTTTTGTCTTAATTCTATGCATGCAAAAAATAATAGGAGATAATTTTGATTCAGTTACATACCAGCGAGTAATAACCAGTACAGATAAGTATAAGAATGTATGTTATAAATCGACAAATGTTAATAACAGCGATATCAAATAATAATTAGCTCTATCATATACACATATGTATAACTGACTCGCGACGCATTAGAGAGCAAGAATACACGCCTGTGTTCAATATTTGTAAATAATATAGAGGTGTTACTTAGACAAGAGCTGGTCACTCTTAAGTATAATTGCGTGCTCTTCTCCAGTCCTATTTATCTTCTATCTTCTTGGGTTATTCTCCAAATTATGTACTACTGTTAACTTTTCTAGATAAAAATTTTCCAAGATTTATTTGGGGTAGCTTAATAGCCCCAACACCTTGTAAGTAGTAGAAACGTACCTTCTTATAGTGTGTGACAAAGGGTACTCACTTATCCAAGAAAGGTGTACTATATACGTGAGTTTCATTCTTATACTCACTCCTTTCTTTTTTTTTATTTTTTTTTTAATCACTTTTATTTTTTTCTTTTTTTATTTGTTTGTATCAAGTTTCCAATGGATTTTGGAGCACCCCCATCCCTCAATGGGCATAGCGTTATGTTACCTCGGCTGCACCTAAACGTAAGGAAACTTATAAGATAAATACGTTAAATTAAATGGATTTTAATAATCTTATGTTTATTTTCAGTATTTGCGGCACACCATAACAGCACCATATGTAGGTAGCGCTAACTTTACTAGGTCATGTATATGAGAAACTTATAAGTAGGGTGTAATATACCGAGTTTCATCCTCATATAGCTCCATTTCCTATTTTTAGGCCAGCACCCGCGTATCGGCGGGGCGATTGTCACGTATAATCTCTATCTTACGACGAGATTACATCACCACCAAAGGGGATATCGATAGTTTGATAGGAAGATGACCTAATGTCTCTAAAGACATCCACCCCTGCGAGGGACGTTGCTAGGTGTGTGCGGGTTGA
>JABUQX010005888.1:5000-27500 GCA_015478945.1 Trachelipus rathkii
GGAATTATATAAGGAGGAAAAAAAGAAATACTAAAAGGTGTATCCGTAGGAAAAAAGAGGTCAATGAACAGTTTGGAAGGAGGATGAATGGGGACTTTAAAGGGAATAGGAAGCCTTCCTGGAAGAACGCGAAAGGTTAAGAATGAAATATGGGGAATCTGCTTAGAATAATGAATAGGGATGTGTTTTGTAAACTGATGAAGTGGTGTAGAGGATGTGGAAGAACACTTCGAGAATCTGCACAATATTAACTAAATGTAAGTGACATAGTGAATGTGTGTGGGTTTGATGGTGCAAGAAGGAATTAGGTATTTTGGGGATGAAGGTTATTCGTAAGGAGGAGGTAATGGTAGAGTGAAAAAGTTGAAGAATGGTAAATCTGCAGGTATAGATGAAATGACTGGTGAATGATAAGAGAAACGGAGGCGAGATGGTGAATGATGGATTTGGAAGTTGTGTAATAAAGCGTTTTATGGAGGGTATAGTCCAAGGGATTGGAGGAGAGCGGTAACAGTACCCTAATATAAGGGTAAGGGAGAAAAAGGGGAACTGTAAAATTATAGGGGAATAAGTTTATTGAGTGTTAGGAAGTATATGCTGGTTTTGTCGAAAGAGTGCAGCGAGTGACTGAAGGACTGATTGGTGAGAACAAGGTGCGTTTAGGATGGTAGAGGATGTGTGGATCAAATCTTACATTGAAACAAAATGATTGAGAAAATGAGGGAGAAGAAGAATAAATTTGTATTTAGGTTTTATTGGATTTGCAACAGACGTATGAATAAGAGTTAATAGGGAAGGTTTCATGGCAGGTGTTAGTGATATATGGTGTTGGTGTAGGCTTCTGAATGGAATCAAAGTATTATGACGATAGTGAGCGTATGTAAGAATAAATGGTGTCAATGGCGATTGGTTTAGGGAATTAATAGCGGAGTAAGACAGGGTTGTGTTATGTCCTCCTTGGTTATTCAATTTGTATATGGATGGGGTTATGAAAGAATTCGAGGTGGGGGATGAACAGGAAATGGTGTTTAGAAGTGGTGGAGATGGAAGATGAGTGGAGGGTTGCCCTACCTATTAATATGCGATATTTGGTTCTGTTGTGGCGAAATCTGAAGAGAGTTTGAGAGGATTGGTAGATGAGTTATTTGGCAGGGTGTGCAAAAAGAGGGGTTTGAAAGTAATAAACGTAGATAAGAGTAGGTTATGGTTGTGAGTGGGACAGTCCCTCGGTTGGAAGTTATGTTAGATGGTGAGGGCAGATGGAACAAGTGTCCGAGTTTAAATATTTAGGATAATGTTGTTGGATGAGAAGGAACGGATGATGCAGAGTTTGGTAGGAAAGAGTTGTGAATGGCAGGAAGGATGCTGGTGCAATTAATTGTTGGTGAATGTAAAGGGATAAAGTCTTGAGTGTGCAAGGGTCTTACATGAGGGTATGTTTGTTACCTGTGTGTATTGTATAGTAGGTAGACTATGGTCTGGAATATAAAGTATAGATCTAAAGTTCAATGTGTCAAGATGGACAATCTTATGGGTGTGCTAGGTGTGAGAGAAGAATTAATTAAATGAGGAATGAACTTATTAGAGAGTATTGTTGGTGTGAAGACAGGGGTAAATGAGAGAATAAATGAAAGCTTATTAAGATGGTTTGGGTCATGTGGAAAGGATAAATGATAGTCGGCTGGTTAATGCGGATGTATAGTGGCGAGTGTGTTGGGAACGACCGGCTGGGAAACCGAAAAAAAAGTGGATTGAGTCAGTAAACGATGTCTGAAGGAGAGAAATGTGAGTTTGGTAGAGGCGAGAAAAAGGTGTATAACAGGAGATAATGGCAGGGGATTGTGAGGGGGTAAAGTGGTTGGCCAACCTGGGCCGAGGATTGAAACCTCACATTGACGATCTACGCATAGTGAGTGTACCATCGCTTGTCCGTATGAGAAGCTTTAAAGGGTGGATTTTTGAACTAGCGATGAGTTCTACTCACTAAATGTAATGTACTGAGGGGGCGTAAGGGCTGGGGCCTGTTCTTTTCGACTTATGTCCTTGTTCTTCTACTGCTATTTCTTTCCGTATGCTTGACACGCCCTTACTTCCGAGAGGAGTGCTTTGGTGAAATAATGAAGATAAAGAAAAAAGAAAGAGAAGATATATATATATATATATATATATAATATATATAGCTATATAATATATATAATATATATATATATATATTAATATATATATATACTTGATATATATATATAGTGAGAGTATATTATATATATATGACAATAAAATTGTTTCTTATAAATATCTACATGTAAAAATTTTCTGCAGGTTCATTCAAAAAGGTTTCGACTTCCTTGTCACCTAGTAACGTCTTTCTTATATAAACTAAATTGAATTAACCAATCAGATGTAAGATCCTATAGAGTTTGACGTCTTTTTCCCAAAAGCTGGGTGACCTTATGTATTGAATACGAGTGAACCATGATGCACAGAGCTGTGCGGATGTGAGCTTAGCCCACATCTATTTTATTGAATATATTTAAATCAATCATTGTAAAATGGTAATAGTTCTCATATTATTAAAACAGCTATATGTGATCAATTACCCAGAATCATTAAGCAAGAAATACATAGAATTATCTATAAAATACCTATAATAACAAAGTGATATATTGTTCAGAATGTGCCAAGATACAAGAAGAGGCACAACATTGTTTTAGATAGCTTCAATTATAAGACTTGTGTCATTATAAAAACAATATTAACTATATAATAATTAAAATATATATGTTTAAAGATTAAGAACCTATTCCTATTTAATATCAATATTTCATTAATGAAAATCAATAAATTAATAATTTCAATCAACCATTTAATTATCCACAGTTGTAAGAGATTCGTTTGCCCTTAGAGACTTGATATCTTTTGTTGACGTCTTGGTGAGTGACCTCGAACTAATAGTGATAGTATTAGGATTGATTATAAGTGATATTAATAAACAAAAGTGAATAGTGTAACAAAAACAGTAAAACTACTTTAAGAAAAGTAGTGCATATTACCGTTACAAACCCACAAAGCACGGATTAAGAGTGTGAAGAAGTCTGAAAAAAAAATCAAGTTGCTATCTCCCCCTCAAAAAAAAAAAAAAAAAAAAAAAAAAAAAAAAAAAAGTTGTGCGCTTTCACCTTTAATATCCCCACTTCTCAATACGAAACTCATACTTTTTCATCTTAAAACGAAGAACCCTAGAACGATTCAAAGGCTGTTTCACAATGACTTTTACTAATAAAAACCTCCCAAAGGGAAGAGTTACTTCCTCCAAAAGTCCCGCTAGAATCTTAAAAAACTCTCCTCCCAGAAAGTTGGAGTCTTCTTCTTATGACAATGAAGACAAAAGGCCTTCTCCGGTCACTGCCACATTTATGATGAATAAACAACGCCCCTATCTGAAGAGACTAACCTACAGAACAAATTTAGAATATAGCTATAAGTATCAGAGAATTTTTATTTTTTTTTGAAAATTTAATAATAATAATAATAATAATAATAATAATAATAATAATAATAATAATAATAATAATAATAATAATAATAATAATAATAATAATAATATAATAATAGGTCAATAGAGAATCAAAATCTAAGGATATTGACACACTAGAAAAAATATCAATTCCTTATACTTCTCCCCTTCTCAAGTTTGAAACCAAACTTAAAAAGAAGAAAAGATCATAATAGTTTTCGAAGAGAAACCTGAAACAGCTTGCCGAGTGGGAATTGGTAAAAGGTTCCAAATTGATCTATAAATAGTGAAACTAATAATGGATTAAAATTATTTTCAATACGAAATGTATACCATACGTATTCATTTAATTTAAATATAAAAGTATAAAATTATGAAAAATAATTTTTTTATGCTGATATTCAGTATTACAAATATTTTTCACCTTCACTAGCCATTATCCTATTCATATTATTAATATAATTATAAAGAGTAAAAAATGCATTCCTTCAAATTTAGCGGAAAATCACCACTGAGGAGAAAGAATATAGAAGAAATTGATTAGAATGCATATGGAAAAGAATGAAAATATATGAGCAAACCCTGAAAAAGATCGTTTTTCCAAGTGGTAATCCGAAACTAACTTAGGAACTACGAAGCCTGAAAACAGAAGAATCGTGACATCAACTAACCAATTGACGAAGGTTGAACAAAATACCACTTCAAATAAGAATCATCAAAGTGATCATTATTGTTCTCGAGAAAGAGAAAAAATAAATAGTGATCTATTTACTGTGTAAGAACTATAAACTATATTTAGCAAAAGATCGAGAAGAAAAAAAAGTACAGCAGCTAGCTACCTAAGGCAAATTTACTCAAACCTGAAAGTTTTTGTGAATAAAAGTGAGCAACACTCGTTGCAAAACTTTTGCAAATTCTGTTCAAAGGAGAAAATTGAACTTTTCATAATGAATAAATCTGGAACTCACAATCGATATCCAAGAACATTGCAGATTTTTACAAATGTATTTTTCTGGATTATTATATACTGGTGTAATTGGTAATAACGATGTAAACGATGAATTGCATATAGATGGGTTTAGTAACAATGCGTAATTATTATTTACAGTATCATTATCGTATTTTCTTTCTTACTCTACCTTACTTAAGAAAAAATTTTGTACAAGTAAAGAGAAGATAATTTTGAAGAAATCTTATTTTTTTATCATAATTAATCCTTTCTAATCAACTCCAGGGTCTACCATATGAAACGAACATAAAACTTATTTTTCTATGAGTTCATTGTACAGGAGTTGACTTCCTTGCACATAGTAACTCTTTCTTATATAGACTAAATTGAATCAACCAATCAGATGTAAGATCCTAAAGAGTTTGGTATGTTCTACCCAAAACTAGGGGATTTTATGTACTGTATAAAAGTGAGTCACAATACAGAGCTGGGCGGATGTAGGCTTTGCCCACATCTATTTTATCAAATATATTTAAATCAATATTATTGAAACAATTTTAAATCAACCATAATTAAAACTAAAAATGATCAATTACTCAGAATCATAAAGCAAGAAATGCATTGAATTATCTAAACAATAACTACAATAACAAAATGATTTATTCAGAGGGTGGTAAGATACATGAGGCACATCATTGCTTTTGATAGCTTCAATTATAAGACTGTAACTATAAAAACAATATTAACTAAATATTAATTAAATATATGTTTATAGATTAAAAACCAATTCTCATTTAATATCCACATTTTATTAACAAAAATGAAAAAAATCAATAAACTAATATTCAATCATCCATTTATATTATTCCTCTAGTTGGAAGAGATTCGTTTGCTCTTCATATTTATTTATTTATTTATTTATTTATTTATTTATTTATTTATTTATTTATTTATTTATTTATTTATTTATTTATTTATTTATTTATTTATTTATTTATTTATTTATTTTTATTTATTTATTTGGTTTATTTATTTATTTATTATTTAATTATTATTATTCATTTATTCATTCATTCATTCATTCATTCATTCATTCATTCATTCATTCATTCATTCATTTATTTATTTATTTATTTATTTATTTATTTATTTATTAAATAAATAAATAAATAAATAAATAAATAAATAAATAAATAAATAAATAAATAAATAAATTCTTGCTAAAAGTAAAAGCTGGTTTGCTTCTCTCCAATTTAAAAATAACTACTTATTTATATTTATTTACTTATTATTTATTTATTTATTTATTTATTTATTTATTAAATAAATAAATAAATAAATAAATAAATAAATAAATAAATAAATAAATAAATAAATAAATAAATAAATAAATAAATATATATTATAACCGTATATTGATATATATATATATATATATATATATATATATATATGCTATATATATATATATATATATATATATATATATATATATATATAAAAGAGTACATCGAGATGGTTTGGTCATATGGAAAGGATGGATGATAGTCAGTTGGTTTAAGTGAATGTATAGTGGTGAGTGTGCTTGGAATCGACCGGCTGAGAGACTGAAAAAAAAGTGGATTGAGTCAGTAAAGGAATGTCTGAAGGAGAGGAATGTGAGTTTGGCAGAGGCGAGAAGAAAGGTGCGAAACAGAAAAGTAGTAGAAGAATATGACGCAAGTCAAGAAAGCCCAGCCTTACTGCCCCCTTTATACCCTTCAGTGAGAACTCATCGCAGTCAGAAAAATCCATCCTAGGGCTTCATGGAACTGCGATAGACACTCACTATGGCATCTAGTCAATATAGTGTGGCGTCTGGGGCAGGGGGCTGCTAGCCCTACTGAAGATTCTAGCAGCCTCCGGAAGATAAACGCCACTCATCAAAATAACGCTCACTCCATTCAACATCTTTTAATACCTTCCATCCTCCAGAATTTCATCTATTAAGATTGTATTTGAGACATCACATAACCCCTTCCAAATTGGGTATCCTGGAGTAACCATGAACATCCAGCCGGCATCCACTGTTAAGTTTCTTCTGCTGGGCGCCACTCTGTTCGGTCATCTCCTGTGCCGCCTGCACCGTACTTCTCAAGCTCAGGTGCAGACCAACTGCCAGTAAGAGTACAGAGTGGTCGGAAGCCTTCTCAGTGACCCTAATGTGTGCACACCTAGCTCTCACCTGACAACTCTAGGTCCGGAGAGCGGAGTGTGTTCGCGGCATTGTCACTGGGGAGTCCAGAGGGTTCGGGGAAGGAGGCTGCTAGCTCACCAAGACAGACTCCTGGGCAGCCTGTGGGAAGAAAACGCCACCATCGTGGACAACGCTCACTCTTCAACCAAGATTCATATTTTATTGAAGGTGGTTATTCAACACCAGAAAATAACCCCTTCAATAGGGTTCATCCTTTGGCCCAGGTGGGCCACAACCACATCCCCTGTCACAAAACCCCACCATTCGCCACTCCTATTATGCACCTTTCTCTAACGCCTCTGCCAAACCTCACATTCCACTCCTCTAGGGGCATCCTTTACTAACCCAATCAGCTTTTCTTTGTTTCCCAGCCAGTCGATTTCCTGCACACTCACCTCACACTATATCATCTGCCTAACTAACCGATTCATCACCATCTTTTCTACACCAAAACTATCTCTATGCACTTTCTTCATTTATTCTCTCTCAATTAACTTTCACCACCCAACTCCCAAACGCTCATTCCTCATTTTATCAATTTTCTCACACATATATACGCCCTTGATATATATATATATATATATATATATATATATAGCAAGAAGAAGAAGAAGTATATATATATATATATATATATATATATATATATATATATATATATATATATATATATATATATATATATTTATGAAATAACTTATGGATTCAATAGGGTTTGTAAATCATCTTAGCTTGAAAATAATTACAAGGGTTTATCAAAGTCTCCACTTTATTTAATTATACCTAAAATAACTTCAAAATAATTTCAAAGTTCTAGGGAACTGAATTCTTCCATACCCAATGCCCAAGTAGTAATGTATTATATATATTTAAATAAAAACTAAACAAAAATTCTTTGATGGATGAAATTTATCATTTGGATCACTTTGTTCTTCAGCACCGATAACTGCAAGAAATTCAGTTGCTACTGGTATCTGATTAGCTTTATCTTCTGTCGCATAATAAGAGGTGGGCATTCGAAGAGCGTTACCGGTATATCACGATCGAATTAAGTATTTACATCGATGATATACCTGTTAAAGAAGATATATATATATATATATAATAATAATATATATATATATATATATATATATATATATATATATATATATATATATATATATATATATATATATATATATATATATATATATTATATATATATATATATCTTTAAGTTGGTTATATATATATATATATATATATACATACACAGTTAACAACCACTCACGGGCTGGGCCCTTTTCTGCTGAGGCAGAAGTTAAACAAGAAAACACATCCCAAGCCCAGCTTAACGCAAATCTCTCATGTGAGCGCAGATGACTTGGGCTTTAAAGAGGGGAAGATTAAATACAGTTGGGAAAACAGAAGGTAGCTGGAAAGAAAGAGGCACCACAACGAACAAGTCTTGGGTTTTCAATACTACGGCAATATCTTCATACGAGAACAAGGCACCTCTTGTGTTACGAGGCCGACGCAAGGGTAGTGGAATGCGAGAGATCAGCTCCCCTGAGCATTTGCCGCTGTAGTACCTATAGAAAAGAGATAGTACGCTAACGTCGTAACGTCGCAGAGATAGAGGGTCAAGGGAGTTTGAAAGAAGCGGGAAGAGTTCAGTCTCTTAGCTTGTGATCAACCCCATCCATAGCAGAGCCGGAGCCCCCCACCCTAGATGTGAGAAACAGTATCATGGTGCATGAATAAGGCCCTTATATAACTGGAGTAACTTTTCAGAGGAAAAAAATTCCCGCAACCTGAACATAACTCCCAGCTTCTTTGAGGCCCCTTAGCAACCATTGTAATATAAAGGTTTCCAAGACACTGTTGTTACTGCCAAGACCAAAATGTTTATTTATTCACAGGTATACGTTAGAGCCGAAGAAAATAATAGGAAAGTTTGGAGGTCTTTTTTTTGAAAGGGAGATGTAAAGAAGTTGAGTTTTTAAAGAGTTGAATTTACAAGGTTGCGGTGACCCCACTGGGAAATTCCTTCCAGATCGGTGCAAGAATAGAATCAAAAGCTGCATGTTAGGAGGCAACCTAGATGCAAAAGAGGGAGCAGATTTGAAATGAGAAGAAGAAGGTTGAGTCATCTGCATAAGAGTAAACAGAGTTAGCAGCTGAGGAGATCGTTGATGAAAGTAGGAATAAAGTTGGAAATAAACAGAACCCAGTAACTCACTAATATATGAGTAGTATGACGCCCATCAAACGAGTGCCATGGCATTCGGAGAAAAATCAGACACGAGTGCTGCAAGATATATGTCCCCGCAGCAATGAGAGCAGCCACGCGCCATCTGGGCCCGCAAGTCTGATATGTCAAGCGCCATCACGCAAGACTCCCTATGGCAGAAGGCCATAAATCAGTTAGATAGGAGAGTATGTCAGTTGATCTCGAATGTCGAAAGCCATACTGATGATATGAAAGAAGGGAATGAGACTCCAGATGATCCGGGAAATAGCAGAGTTCAAAGACTTTAGATAGAATACAAGTGAGAGCTATATATATAATTGGAAGGATCAGAGCGGCTACTCTTTTTCGGGGATCGGTTGAACATAAGCGCGCTTCAGCACTGGCGTTATTAGCGCTAAAGCATAGGTAGAGCTGAACTAGGATGGCAGCCAGCTCAGAAGCACACCTCAAACATAGGGAGGGAATGCTATCAGCCACTAGCCTTCCCTGGCGTTCATAGATCTCATGCACACGATCATATGTGTGATCACAGGTAAGGACATGGGAAACCTAGAGAAGAGTAGGAGGAGGGATGCCAGAATCGTCCAGGGTAGAATTACATGAAAAGGAGGCCGAAGAGGTTGGCCTTTCAGAAGCAGAGTTAGCTACAAACCGTCAGATTAATGGTGGAGGAAAAGTGATTTACAAAAGATGCCAGAGATGTTTTTTGAAAGATGCCAGAAATTTTTATCAGTAGGAGAACCAAGGCAGCCTGCACACTTTCTTTAATGAAATTAGCCTGTCGAATAAAAACCTGCAACGATTCCTAGCAGAATGAAAATTGGTAAGAGTGATAGGAGAAGGAGTATTTTTCCATGCCCAACATGCAATGTCTCTCTCCTGAATGGCGCAAAAACAAGCCCATCGAACCATGGATTTTGAGGAGAAAAAGATTTGGTGATGGAATGAACCTGTTCATCCTATCAACGATTACAACCTTTTCAGCGGTTACCAAAGCATCCTCCGAGTCAAAGCAGGATCAATTCCAAGAGTAGTTAGCGAGAAAACGACGCAATGCTCAATTACTAGATTAGTGCCAGAAATTACGTTAAGGCATGGTGAGCTGCTGGAGAAAAAAGTATTATAATTAAGGTCTGCAAAATTGTGGTCAGAGTTACCAGTAGGAGGAAAAATGGTGCATTTATAACGGGAGTAGTGGTGAAACATAAGTCAAGTGTGTTAAAAAATTGGTTAGCGATTTGTGATATGTGTAGGTTCCTCAATTAGCTGTTCCAGATCATTGAGAATACTGAATGTTTTGGCTTCCTCCCAACCTGCATCAGTGTAAGAGGAGCCCAATCACCTAGTGTGGTGGCATTGCTAAAATCCCTTAAATAGAGCACCGGAATATACTGCATTGATGGAAAGAAGTAACAGTCTCATGAGAAGAAGTAGTCAAATGAAAATCTGTTCCATTAGGAGAGCAGTAACAGAAGATTATTGTAGTAGAAAGGAGAAAGATTTTAAGCCACAGAACATCGAAGTTAGAGATTCAAGATTCTCTGGGCGTAAAATGGTAGGAGGTTATGTTTATATAAAAAGATACTTATAATAAATTATAGTAAAAGTTATAGTTGGAGATATTAAGTTTATTTGAAAAGGAATCCCTGGCCAGCTGGGTCTCAAACAGTAATAAAAATAGGTTGAGAGTTAGAGAGGAGATATTCCACAGATTCATGGTTAGCACGAATACGCACGTTCGCAGTGTCAATGGAAAACCTCGTTATCGCCCACCCCCACATCTACCTCCTGACTAAATATACAAACAACCCCCACACACAAGATAACATCCTCTACAAACTCACACATGCTATAGTAATTACTTATTAGTTAAAACTTTTACACGTTTAGTTTAACCACATACACACACACACACCCAACACACACACACGTATACTAACAAGATAACTAAAACTAACCTACAACACGTACACAATAATTTCTAATAGTATAAATAATTAAAAACTAATTATGCTTAAGACAATCTTGGATAAACACAAAGAAATAAATAAACGGACAACACGAAAAGGTGAAAGAGAATGCATGATCAAGAACACTATTATAGAAACAAACGCAAGCCAACATAGGGGCTGGTTTCAGTAGATGAACACAAAATAGATCATTTATAAAATATTAACTAAAAAGTAAATTAGAAAGATGAGAACTATTCAAGATTTTCACAGATATATATACCTTTTAAATATTTGAAACTATAACTGTAAATTAATAATAAAAGTTTTTGTTTTGAACCATCATTAGCAGATAAAACATTAAAACACTCGCCAAAAAATTAAAAATAAAATAAAAGTAAACAACAATTATTTTATTTTTAAAATAATGTTTGAATGATAAACACTGAAAAAATTATTAAAACTAATTGACGTAATTAAATATCACTGAGAAATAGAATCACACATGCCTTCGTGTTACGTTATCAATCAAACCATATATAGTCTACATATAATGTCAAAAGAGTTAAATGACAAAAGAAAATTGAAATGTTAGCTAAAAGATCAACTTACTACAAAACTAAAAAAAATTTCTAGAAACTAAAGGTGAAAACATGTAACCTTATTTTATTCAATAGCATTTTTCCAAAATGACGGTAATTTATGTCTATAATTTGTATTATATACGATTTATTGCTTAATATACATTATATAATAGTTTTGTTGATGATATATATATATAGTATATATAGAAAGAATATATATAGTGAGTATATATATATATATATATATATATATATATATATATATATATATATATATATATATACATATTTTGTATGAGAAAACCAAGTTTTCAAAACCATGCTTCTGTGTATCTTTTTGGGACGTGGATGGCCTAGTGGTTGGTTATCCTATTATGTTAACCAGCACCGTAGCCCACCTGTTCGAATCCACTGATCAGAGTGTACCTTCAGACCATTCATGATATAGAGGGAGAGCATGGCTGACACTGAATCGACAGTCATTCCTATTTAATGGCGCGCCTTTCTCTTGCGTCTCATGATCTTTCAACACCATCCTCCAGCAATATAGATATCAACCACCATTATCCACATATCATAATATGATTAAAGTACACCATCTTCTTAGATAACACCTACAGATATCTTTACCATCATATGGAACCCTGTGTGAGGGGGAGAAAACACTCACCATGTCCCGCGTAGAAGTCTGACTGAGCGCGGTAGCCAATAGTCGCCCATCACAATCATTTACCAGAATGCTAACGCACTGGAGAATTTATCTGCCGTAAACGACCTTCTAAACTTCAATGAACTGTATGAATCGATGGGGACATGGAAATGTCAGAGGAATAAATGTTGAGGAGGAAGGAGAGAGGTGATGGATGTATTTAGAAAGGCAAATTTGCTCGCTAAGACTGAAACTTCTTTGTAATGTAATCAATCCTTATGATGTTCCAAGTGGGGATAAACAGTACGAATTTATAGTTGTTTAAATTTAATGATGAATCAAAGCAGCTGCAGACTGATTGTGTGAGTCCCAGAATTCATGTTAAACTTGTCGGAAAAGGCCTATGGTATGTGTGGTTGTGACGTATGGTCCATCTGAGGGAAACGTTGAAGAGAGTACGATTTTTTGGGATAATCTGAATGATGTTTTGGATGGGGTGAGTAGAAGTTTCAGATTGATAGTGTTGGGGGACTTGAATGGTTGGATAGGGATCAAAAAGGATGTATAACAGGTGGTTTTGGGGTATGGAGAAAATGAGAATGGAAAGAAGGTGGCCGATCTCTCTTAAGAGAGGAGATTATGTGTAAGTAATACTTCAACAAGAGTATCCATATATACTAGAGTTGGTGTAGGTGAGATGGTATCAGCAGAGCATTGATTTTGTGTGAAGAAGGAGATTGAAGTATGTGTTGGATGTTAAATCAGTGAGGGGTTTAGGAATGGGATTATCGGACCATCATTATGTTGTTCTATGTGAAATTAAGTTAGTGGGGGCTTTGATGGAGAGGAAGGTGATACAAAGGAAGTAGGTAAAATTAAGAGTGAGAAGTTATGTGCAAGATAATAAGGATAAGTATGTAGCTATAAAACTGGTTGAATGTGAACAAGTTGATACTGAGCAAATCCAAATGAAGGAAGCAAATTGTTAGTAGTGCAAAGGAAGTGTGTGGATGTGCCAAAGTAGGAAGTAAGAATGGCAATCAATGAATGGTGGAATGAAGAGGATATGAAAGTAAAAAAGAAGTGGTTGAATGTACTAAAAGCAATGATGAAGATTCAAAAGAAAGATGCTTGAATTATATAAGGAGGAAAAAAGAAATACTAAAAGGTGCATACGTAGGAGAAAACAAGAGGTAAATGAACAGTTTGAAGGAGGCATGAATGAGGACATACAAGGAAATAGGAAGCTCTTTCTGGAAGGAAGCGAAAGGTTAAGAATGAGAATAAGGGGAATCTGCTTAGAATAATGAATAGGATGGTGCTTTTGTAACTGATGAAATGATGTGAGGGGAGTGTGGAAAGAACACTTCGGAAAATCTGCACAATATTAACAGTAATGAAGAGGTGATGGTGAATGTGTGTGGGTTTGATGTGGTGCAAGAAGGAATAGGTATTTTGGGGATGAGGTTATTAGTAAGGAGGAGGTAATGGGTAGGGTGAGAAAGCTGAAGAATGGTAAATCTGCAGGTATAGATGAAATTACTAGTGAAATGATCAAGAGCGGAGGCGAGATGGTGATTGATTGATTTGGAAGTTGTGTAATAAAGGTTTATGGAGTATAGTCTGGGGTGAATGAGAGAAGGTATTAGTACCCTGTGGCAAGGGTAAGGGAGAAAAGGGGAACTGTAGAATTTATAGGGTATTATTGAGTGTTGTAGGGAAGGTATATGCTGGTATTTTGGTCGAAAGAGTGCGTCGAGTGACTGAAGGACTGATTGGTGAAGAACAAGGTGCGTTTAGGAGTGAAAGAGGATGTGTGGATCAAATCTTTACATTGAAACAAATGATTGAGAAAATGAGGGAGAAGAAGAATAAATTGTATTTAGGTTTTATGGATTTGCAACGGCGTATGATAGAGTTAATAGGGAAGGTTTAGTGATATATGGTGTTATTGGTACTGAATGAACTCAAAAGTATGTATGACGATAGTGAAGCGTGTGTAAGAATAAATGGTGTCAATGGTGATTGGTTTAGATTAATAGCGGAGTGAGACAGGGTTGTGTTATGTCTGGTTATTCAATTTGTATATGGATGGGGTTATGAAAGATTTTGAGGTGGGGATGGCAGGAAATGGTGTTAGAATGGTGGAGAATGGAGTTGAGTGAGGGTGTTCACTGTTATATGGATGATTTGCCCTGTGTGGCGAATCTGTAAAAGAGAGTTTGAGAGTACGATAGAGGACGGCAGGGTGTGAAAGGAGGGGCTTGAAAGCAAACGTGGATAAGAGTAAGGTTGGAGGACAACCCTCAGTGTGAAGTTATGTTAGATGAGATGGTGGAACAAGTGTCTGGAGTTTAAATATTTAGGGGTATATGTTGATGAGAAGGGAACGATGATGCAGAGTGTAGTAGGAAAAGTGAGAATGGCAGGAAGGTGGTTGGGGCAATTAATGTTGGTGAATGCAAAGGGACTAAAGTCTTGAGTGTGCTAGGTCTTACATGTGGCATGTTGTTACCTGTGTTATTGTATGGTAGTTGAGACTATGGTCTGGAATAAGAAGCATAGATCTAAAGTTCATGTGTTCAGATGGACAATCTTAGGTGCTAGGTGAGAAGAATATAAAGAGAGGGGAATCTACCTTTAGAAGAAAGGTAAAAATGAGAGAATAAATGAAAGTATGTTGAGATGGTTTGGTCATGTGGAAAGATGAATAGTAGGTGTTGGTTAAGCGGATGGCAGGTGAGTGGTTAACCGACCGGCTGGGAGACCGAAGAGAAAGTGGATTGAGTCGGTGAACGAATGTCTGAAGGAGAAAAAAGTGAGCTTGGCAGAGGCGAGAATAAAGGCAAGATAGGGAGAGAGAATGGCGGGGTTTGCATGGCATGGTTGTATTCACCTGGGCCAGGGGATGAACCCCACATTTACGATTTGTCATAGTGAGGGTCCGTCGCGGTCCCATGATGCTCTAGGGTGGATTTATCTGACTGCGACGACCATTAATGGTACAGAGGGGGCGTAAGGCTGGGCTTTCTTTTCGACGTTTGTCATGTTCTCCTACTGCTTTTCTTTCCGATGCTTGTACAGCACCTTACCCCCAATCTTGGGGCAAAGAGGAAGGTGAAGAAAGAAAGATGGAAAATTTGTATATATATATATATATATGAGAAAGAGGTGCAAGGGAGAGAGAGAGATATATATATATATATATATATATATATATATATATATATATATATATATATATATATATATATATATATATATATATATATATATTAAATAATGGTGCTCATTATCCTAAGTATCGGATAGCGCCATTATTGTCATTGTTATTATAATAGTTATTGTTATGGTGATTATTATTATTATTATTATTATTATTATTATTATTATTATTATTATTATTATTATTATTATTATTATTATTATTATTTATTATTATTATTATTTTGTTATTATTATTATTAAGAAGAAGAGTTTATTGCTACTGTATAATGTTATGTTAAGAAGAAGAAGAAAAATTGATAGGTAATGAGAGAGAGAGTTTAGTAGCTTGAACAATATAATTGTTCAATTTATTTTTCTTAGCCATAGAGGATTTAATAAATAATTAATTGATAAATGTTATGCACAAATATTTTCACATTTTCAAATTAAGTAGTGTGCATTGTAAGACAAATACCATCGAAACGTAATACGTAAGTATCGTATATAACTAATCTCAATCTAAATGTCTTATTAATATCAAGAAGAAGGAGCCATAATTGACAACCAACCAGAGATTTACTAACATTATTTGTTTTTTTTTGTAAAATTTATATTCAGTTTTGTAACGTTAAAATTATGAAGGAAGCCCTTTGTTGTATTGGGCGAAAGCTAATTGGTGTATTTGTAAATAGTTTTAAACGTCAGTTTTTACCAAATGTTGTTGTATGTGAAATAAAAATTTAAGATTTATATAGCTATATATAATTTTCAAAATATCAGTTTATTAATAAAATAAAAATTTTTTAATTATATATATATATATATATATATATATATATATATGTTATATATATATATATATATATATAAAAATAAATAGAAGAGTAAAATATATAAATATATATATATATATATATATATATATATATATATATATATATATATAAAAATTTATATATTATTATATATATATATATATATATATTACCTGTTTGGCAATATTCCCAGCAACCATTTCGATTAATGAGCAAGTCCAGTTAAGAACCCAATGATTGAATGTTTTTGAATACCTTGATCTATATATGGGCGAAGGAAAACTTGATGCAGATCGCTGACTAGCAGATGATATTGTATATTTTGAGGTTTGTAATGGTTGCAAAATTTCTTGAATATTAGAACTAAGTTTACTATATACTATATGGCCAACGGATGTTGAATTTCTTGAAGAAGTTGGTCCAATTTTATATACCCTTAGAATTTCCTGGTTGCAAAAATAAATAAAATTAAAAATTTGTAACAAACATTCACACATTTAATTGTAATACTGCAGCTAGAAAAGTAACTATAAATTTAAGAAAATATCATGAAAGAAAATAAATAAACAAAAACACATATTTCAGCTTCTGATAACACTGGTCAACATATTTGTAATTTGAAAAATTTTCCTAGCTCAAAATAGAAAAACTTTACAAATTTTTGGTCGAGAAACACAAATTTGATAATTTTTATGTATTAGCTCTGGTTTTGAAGATATTTACATATTAAATAATAACATAGAACTTACATGTTAACTATCGAAAAGATATCAATTGAAGCTCTTTAATATCATAAAAAAACTGCGCAACTACCAAAAATGTAAATAATATTTATGTGACATTAATTATTATATTTTGCCTATGTGTAATGTTTAACTTTTCATGTCATAAAAATCAGTAACCTCACATTTTAATGTTTAATCTCTTGAATGATATCTCTTTGCTACTCGCTTGTGAATGGTTTCTGGGGCGTCTCTTGTCACTGTCCAGCAATAGTCCGCAATCAAGGAGGTGTTCCACTTACCTTGATACCTTCTTTCCATTCTAGATATATCTTGATGAAATCTCTCATGTTTGTCGCTCACGGCGCCACAATTGTCAGGGAAGAAGTCCAGGTGAGAATGTAGGAAATGGATCTTGAGTGACATGTTGCTCCCTAATTGACGATACGTTTCTAGAAGTGTATCCACAATATCAACGTAGTTATCAACCCTCCGATTTCCTTGGAAGCCATGAACAACATCTTTAAATGCTTTCCGTGCTGCTTTCTCATGGCTAGCCAGAACTAGCTCAAAGTTAACATCCTTAAGAAGTTTACGAATTTGCGGCCCAACGAAGATGCCTTCTTTAACTTTAGCATCACTGAGTTTTAGAAATTGTTTTCTGAGGTACTGAAAACCTTCTATCCTGGTCCATTCCCTTCACAAAGTTTTTCACGAGTCCAAGTTTGATGTGTAAAGGTGGCAAAAGAATTTTTGTTTCTGTCTACCAGAGGAGGATGCTGGACATTTTTCTCACATGGCAAGAGATTTTCCCTAGCTGGCCAGACCTTATGTTTGGAATGAGAAGACCTATCCCAACTATCCCAGTTACAGAGGAAACAGCAGTACTTGGTATATCAAACTTGCATGCCCAACAATATTGCAATGACCTTCTCAAGTCTCCACAGAGGTGCCAGCAATGGTCGGTGTATTTAATTGCAATGGTAGCGCTTCATATTTGCATACGTTTCTTTCATATGCACAGAATGTCCAAATTTGAAGGAAGAGAATTGCCATTATGTAGCAATACAGCTTTTTAAACTTATCTTAGAAGAATCTAAGAATAGTCTCCAGTCTTCTGCTTGTATTTCAAATGCAAAGTATCTAATTCAAACCAGGCACATCAAACAGGCAACAAGAGTAATTTTCTATTTCGAGTATTGATTCAGATCGTGTTGGCGATTCCTGTATTTGGGTACATTAACATTAGGTAGTAGGAGATTCCTTTCTTGAAGTCTTGATGCCAAAAGCTCTGATTTGACTTTAGGTAGGTCTAGGTCTCGAATTAAATCATTTAATCCAGCTTGACAAAACAATTTTTTCTGACAAGATTCTTGAGTATCAATCACAAAATCCGTTTCATTTGATGAGGAAGAACAAGGTGGTTCCTCACTTCCACAATAATCAGCTACGTCTCATCCTGTATGTAGTGTACTGGAGGAATTGGTATTGGCAAACCGTGCATGGAGTACTGGTAGGATGGCTGACAGGATTTTAGGGTACTTTACAGTCGCTTTTTTTTTCTTGACATGCCATGACTGACGGGAGGTATCATGCAGAAATAGCAATCGTTTACATGATTTGAGGGCTCCCTCCAAATCATTGGAATGGCAAAAGGCATAGAATGTATTGTTTTGTTCATCCATCCGCGTAGGCGCACAGCACATTGCAGACAATGTGCGGATCCCAGTGCTTGTCCTGGTCTCCTAACTGGATACCGAAATATGCGCGATATGCAGCCTTTATGATTGGAGTAATCCGACGTTTTTGGTCAGAAAAAGTAACCAGACCACACACATAACAGAAACTGTCCGCCGAATTTTTACAATGCCGAAGCAAACTCGTTATTTTAAAACCAAAATTAAATATAAATAAAATATGTTATTTCAAATATATATATATATATATATATATATATATATATATATATATATATATATATATATATATATATATATATATATATATATATATATATATATATATATATATATATATATATATATATATATATATATATATATATATATAAGAAGAAAATACACAGCATTCCACATGTTAGCACAGACGACCAACTAACTGTAGGTTCCCAATTGCTGTCTGTACATTTGTAATGTTGCCATGCCTCACCATATACCGAAGGGTTATATATTTACATTGTGTATTAAAAGTTAATAGCTATATGTATTTCATTACTTTACATAAATTCTTTTAACATATTACATTAATCATAACTATTATGTGCTTCTATTCCTAATAATAAAGTACCAATTATGATTCGTCACAGAAATATTCCACACCAACCGCCAAATTTCATAAGTGGCAATATCTGGAAACGACGAGATAATTCGAAATTTTCAAGGTTATTTTCGTTTTCTCCATGTTGAAATGATTAGGAAATAACAATTTTGAATTCAGAAAATTTTTCACTGTTGACCAGTGTAATTTACCTAATCAGTTTGTAACTTTATTTTAAAATCAAACAATAACGTAGAAATTTTTAATTCACTAATTTAATTGCTAAAAATCCTTAAATATTTATAGCAAAAGATTTATGATCACTATGTTACTTACGTTTTCAATGTAACACTATACATAGGTATCATATGCGTAAAAGTTAAAGTTATGTAATTATGTTATATTATACGTTGTTGAGTGACATTACACTAAATCTAATTGTTGATACATAGACATCAAAGAACATTAATAAACAATTTTAACATAATGACTGGTTAAATTAGGTCTAAGAAATCATATGTTGATTATTATAAACTTACAATACGTATATATATATATATAGAGCATATATATTATATATATTATTATATATACATATATATTACATATATATTATACATATATATATTATTATTATATATATGTTATATATATATATATATATATATATATATATTATTATTGAGTTGAGGTATATATATATGTTATAATTTATATTATAATTTATTATTATTAAGAAGAAGAAGAAGAAGAAAGAATATTATTATTGTTGTTGTTACAGCCGTTATTGCAATACAAGATATTGTTGTTGTTAAGTATATATATATATATATATATATATATATATATATATAATACACATTTTATACATTAATTCATGTATCAGATTATTGCGCCAAATCAAACCAACTAAAAATAGGTGTAAAAATAATACAATTATATATATATATTACATACATACATACACAAAGTTTGCATATATACATATATATATATAAAGTATATAGATTTAAGGCACATATAAGATATATATGATATATATACATATATATACAAAATAGTAAACACACCATATATATATATAGATATATGAGCCGACCGCTGTATATCAGATTTATTAAAAGAGAGTGGGAAAAAGAAAAGAGAAGATTTAAGAACGGAATAAGAGAAGAGTACCAAGAAACACAAGAGCTTGCAACGAGGATTAGAAGTTTGAGTGCTGGTGAAGGAGATGGTCCTCGAGAGAACACGTATCTATAGACCGGGAATAGAAACTTTTAGAGATAGTAATTACAAAATTTATAAAATTTAAATAAAATAAAAATAAATCATTTACTATAACGAGAGCAAACAAAATTTAATCTTGATTCTTTTTGATACAACAAAAGTTAATTAAATTAAGGAATGATCAACATCACTTTTGATTGAATATTTATTAGTAAGAACATGTGTTAGGCACGGATGATTCAGTGAATGGTCATGTCATAAAGGAATGGATCAAGTTCACAAATGAGGTCCTGGTAGCTCAGCTTGTTAGAGCACTCGCCAACTAAATAAAGACCCAGGGTTTCGTCACTGGTCGGACGCCTGAGTGTGTGTTACCTTTCTTCTTGCCCGCCTGTTTCAGACAAAATTGAGCACACCCCCTCCTATTAGGGCTTTGCCTGTGAGTGGTGGTGTTAACTGTAAAAAAAAAAAAAAAATATATATATATATATATATATATATATATATGAGTTATATATATATATATATAGAGATATATATAGAGCATATATATATATATGTGGTACGTAAGTTTGTGTGCCAAACAATTCAAATCAACATAGTTGTTAGACGCCCAAAGCTCTTACATGTTCGAACAGCACACATTCCTTAATAATTTCTCACGATACAAGCCATGACTCGCCCAAGAAAATACTCTATTTTCACAAACAATCTTGCATGGAAACACACCCAATAATGCACATATCTCCTTAAACAACTCTTTCATAAGACTCAAAACCCTTTCAACTCTCCATCCCAAGGTTGTAATTTTGTTTCGCAAGCCTTCCTAAGAAACCTGTAAGAATTCGTTTTCGAACGTTTTCTGTTGCGTTCCCATCTGATGACTCAGATCCGAGTGAGCAACCTCCAGGCTCCTTCCCAAAATTGCAAGCCAACGCCGACATTCGTCTTGCCGATTTGAACAGAGTAGGTCGGGATTATAAGTGGATACGAAAGAAGCTGAGTGTAAGAGATAGTGTAAATTGTGTTCGAGGCAGGAAATATATTTTCCCCAAGTTACTTTACCAAGCCCCTGTGTATATATATTAACACACCTATATATATATATTATTACTATATATATATATTCATATATATATATCTATATGATATAGAGAATATAATATAGTTATTATTATTGTTTTTATATATATATAACAAATATATATATATATATAAAATATATATATATATATATATATATATATATATATATATATATATATATATATATATATATATATATATATATGTGTATCGAGCAGGAAATATATTTTCCCCAAGTTTCATTATATGCATATTTTTTCCCCATAGCATAATTTATATTTACTGAAGTGTATTCCGTGTGTTATGAGTTTCCAAAGAGGTCCTCAGTAGAAGAAAGTGGAGGTAAATTAATGCCCTTAATATCTTTTTATTTTCAGCGGTTATATAAAGTTCGATTAATTAAGTTTCGTTAATAACCATTTTTATTAAGAAAAATGTCAACTGAAAGCCTGTATATTACACCATCGTGTCATAATTTTTTATAATAATATAAAAGTGATTTTGATTGATTTTATATATAATTAATTATTTTATTAAATGATTATTGAAAATACTTTATCTTTAGACAGTGTGATAATTTTATGAATGATATATAATTAATATTATTTTTATAATTATATATAATTAATTTATATTAATTTTTGATCATGTGATTAATATCTAATAACTATCCATTAACTTTAGTAGAAATCAAAATATTTAAATTATTTATTTCAAATGGTCTATATTCGTAGGCTAGCTAACGGCTCTGTTGTTGCTGAAGCTTTTGTTTATAATAGACTTTTGCCTGTTTTGAGGACTTAAACAGATCCAAAAAATAAAGAGTAAGGCAACTGGTTTTTACCATGATAGTCTTACAAGAGGTATTTGAGTGCCTGTAGGTCACTTACTTCCGCCGAAAGCCCAAGCAGGATCAATTGATGGTTTTAACCTGAAACTTCGCAGCCAGATGTAACCAACGTAGTAAACCCAAACAAAGTCCTCACCGAACTCTCACTCTTCTAAACCATTATTACATGGAAAAGATTTGAGAGGTTATACATATAATT
>JABUQX010005888.1:32500-35000 GCA_015478945.1 Trachelipus rathkii
AACAAATCTTTCAGATAAAGATTCCTTTCTTTTCGAGAGGGGGGTCCTTTGTGGTACTCAGTTTGAGTGCCAAACAATTCAAATCAACATACGGGGCAATAGACGCGCTCTTACATGCCCTAACAGCACACATTCCATAATTTCACTACATGTTTATGGACTGTTCAGCAAAATAAATACTTCATTTTCACTAACAAATCTTGCATGGAAACACACCTAATAATGCACAGATCTCCTTAAACACCTCTTTCATTAAGACTCAAAATTCTGTAACCCTCCGTCCCAAGGTTGTAATTTTGTTTTGCAAGTTCTCCTAAGAAACCTGTAAAAGTTCGTTTTCAAACGCTTTTCTGTACATTCTTACCTGATGACTAAGAGCCGAGCGAGCAACGCCAGGCTCCTTCCCAAAATTGCAAGCCAACACCGACATTCGTCTTGCCGCATTCGGACAGAATAGGTCGGGATTATAAGTGGATACGAAAGAGAAGAGATCGAAAGAGATAGTGAATTGAAGTTCAGTTATATAAAGATATTTTCTCCCGGTTACTAATTAAACGTATATATATATAAAAGCACCTATGTATATACATACTATATATATATATATATATATATATATATATATATATATATATATATATATATATATATATATATATATATATATATATATATATATATATATATATATATATATATATATATATATATATATATATATATATATATATTTATATTTACTGATACAAGTGTATCAGACAGCTCCATGGGTTTCCTGAAAGTTCTTTAAGCGAAGATAGTGGAGGTAAATTAATGTCCTTAATATCTTTTTTTATTTCAGCGGTTATTTAAATTTCCAAATTAATTAAGTTTTATTTAATAACCATTTTTATTGCATGAAAAATGTCACCTGAAAGTTTCCTGTATATTTTCGCTCATCGTGTCATAATTTTTATAATAATATGTAAAGTGATTTTGATTGATTTTATATATAATTAATTATTTTTTATTAATGATTATATTGAAATTACTTTATCTTGATGAGTGTGATAATTTTATAATTATATATAATTAATATTATTTTTATAATTATATATAATTACTTAATTTATATTAATTTTTGATCATGTGATTATATCTAATTAACTGATTCATTTAACTTTATAATTGTAATATTGGGACGCCCCATTTATTTCGAAATTGTCTATATTCGCAGGTTGTTTGTAACGGGCTTGTTGTTACAAGCTTTTGTTTATAATGGACTTTTGTTTGCTTTGAGGACTTAAATGATCCAAAAAATAAAGAGTAAAGGCAACTGGTTTTTACTCATGATATCCTTTACAAGAGGTGACGCCGAGCGGCCCAGTCACCTCATCTGCCGAGCCCTGCCAGGATCAATCGGATGGTTTTGAACGTGGAACTTCAGCAAGCAGCCAGATGTAACCAACGTAGCAACCCAAACAAAGTCCAACAACCTCCACTTGGAAACCATTATTACATGGAAAAGAGCCAGGAGGCTATACAAGTAAGCAATTTAAAGAAAGTTTCTTTAAAATTTTAGAGGAAAGTTTCTCTAACCCAAGCAGCCAATTTTAGAGAGAAAGCTCTCTAACCAACCCAGCCAGTTTTGGAGAGGAAAGCCTCTTCAACCCATTCAGCCAGTTTTAGAGAGGAAAGTCTCTCTAACACACTCAGCCAGTTTTAGAGAGGAAGCTCTCTAGCAAGCTCAGCCAGTTTGGAGGAAAAGTTCTCCATAATATAGAAGAAGAAAAATTCTTCCCCCCTTCCCCCCAGAAAAAGTCATAAGGGTGCACCCGCTAATAGAAAAAATATAATTATAATATTATTGTTATTATTATTATGAAATAATTATAAATATTTTTGCATGCAGATTTATGTAAAGTAAAAGGTTATTTTATATAAGGTGAAAAATATTTGTAATTTTAAGAAATTTTTCGCGGATGGCCATCCATTAATTGTCTTTTTTATATATTTTTGATGTGTGGTAATAACGTATGTTACATGTTATATACTAATTAATAATTTGGTAATAGGTAAAAATCCAAATATTAGAGTAAATCGGCAAAAGGGATTATTGGTGGGAAATTAATTTTCCAAAAACTTTATTTTTACCCTTTTCTCAAGCACTTCTTTTTAACACTCCATAAGCTTTAGTAAATACTAACCCATTTATTGATAATATATATATATATATATATATATATATATATATATATATATTAAAATATATATATATATATATATATATATATATAATACTATTATATATAGTATATATATTATATATATAATATATATATTATACATATACTATACTAATATATATATATATATATATATATATATATAATATATATTAATATATATATATATATATATATATATATATATATATATATATATATATATATATATAAATGAGTTATAAAATATAAAGGAGAAGAAAGAAGGAGTTATTCCCCCAAATTCTTGTACCCCT
>JABUQX010005888.1:40000-42500 GCA_015478945.1 Trachelipus rathkii
CAAGATAGCTGGATTGTTGACAGGGGTCCCACTTCTTCAGCACATGCTGGATGAATATACTTTTTAAGCAGGAGGGAGGTTGAAGTTGCTATGCTAAGCAGTTAGGAAATAGTTCACCAAGGTAGGGTGCAAGCTCATAAGCGCAAGTTACGAGGACCACTGCAGGGATAACTTCAGTACTCTACAACTTCTTAGTGTTAAGCTCAGAGAGTGCCGAATATCTTAAAGAGTTGAATGGAGTCGGATAGAAGGAATAGCTCAGGAACCGTCTAGAGTTTAATTAAAGGGAAAAATTAGAACTAACAGTCCAACTTTTCCAGAAGTTATGACAGCTGTATTACCGACAGAGATATACAAGAGGAGGGAGAGGGGAAGAAGGAAAGTTGGAGTTGAAACTTTCAAATTGCAAAATGTCAGTAGAAATGTGTGGTAGAGGAACCAGTAAAATTGTTAAATTTTCTATGAAGAAAAGTTTTTATGATCTCGAAGAAAGCTGTTTCTTTTTTTTTTTTTTTTTTTTTTTTTTTTTTTTTTTTTGTCATTCCAGGATGAATGTTTAAAAGTACGAGTTTCTGGATTTGAAGACAGCGATAATTTCTGATAATCTTAAGATATATCAGTTCTAGTTTCAAGAGATAGAGAATGGAAAATATATATATATATATATATAAATATATAGATTATATATATATATATATATATATATATATATATATATAATATATATATATATATATTTTATATATTTTATATAGATATATAATATATATATATATATATATATATATATATATATATATATATATATACTATATATATATATATATATATGACATATATATATTATTATATAGTATATATATATATATATATATATATATATATATATATATATAATATATATATATATATTATATATATATATATATATATATATTTATATATATATATAAATATATATCATATATATATATATAATATATATAATAATATATTATAATATATATATATATATATATATAAATATATATATATATATATTTATATATATATATAATTATATATATATATTATATATATATATATATATATATATATATATATATATATATATATATATTGATAAGCGACTCATTGTGTTTACTATTTCTTTAACACAAGTGAATAAAGTTTTTAATGTGTTTCAAGCCACATATTTATTCTTAAGAAGTTTCTTATTATCTAATATTTCTTCGCCTATTTGATCTAGCAAGTGATCAAAAATAGTATTTATTCTCCAATTATTTATATCTCGTCATTCACAGAAAAGTGAAGTTTTATCTATTATAACTGTGTATTCCAAGAAGTGAATATAACTGTGCAAATCTGTATCCATATTTATTGAATGTGATAGGCTATTCTTGAAGAATTTATTGATTGAAATAATATTGACTATTTAATATATTCTATGCTCATACCGTAATTGTATCCAAAACAAAAATCTCCAGAATCCGCACGTATTTGTCGTGCATAAAATATCATTCTCTCTCTCTCTCCGTTGAGGCTCACTCATGTCAATAATTAAGAAATCTCTCTCATATTTGTTAGAATGCGGTTTGGCTAAACAGTAAATTACTACTTGGTTAAAGCGTGGCAGTTACTACTATATGAAAATTATTATTCTACGATTTAGACCGTTGGCGACCGTTTTTGAAAAGTCTACAATTTTCTACGTCTCTATTGAGAGCTTCCAGACTCATCATATCGTTGATTCGGCTTCTTCATGCTTCAGATATTTCTTCAGAAAAATAAATGTCTTCCTGAGGAAAAATTTTGCAGTATTTTATAAAATTGTGTGTGAGGCTTATGCACAGGTATTTCTGTATCTAGTAAAAACTAAGTTTAAAAATATATTTATTTTTTGTTCTTTGGTAAATATTATATTATATTCTTTCTATATAATATTAGGCATCATTCATATGGAGTGTAAAAAACGCTTGTCAGTAGTGAATAATGATATAGACAGAATTTGTGTGCTTTATTTTATTGGTCCCAGGCACTATGGTCGGTTGATGACGTTAATTGTCCTGTAATTAAGTAGCCTCACACATTTTCTGTAAAAACAGGGAATCTCGTATTCATTAATTATTTCGTTGTTTTAATATTTCAATAAAATATATATTTGTAAATATGAGTGATTTTAAAGAATTTTAAATAATTAAATAAAGATTTTAATAGATAAATTTTAACGGGTGTAAATTTTAAAGAAAAGGAAGGAGAGGGAGAGGGAGGGAGAGAGAGGGGGAGGGTGTAGGAATAAATATAAATTGATAGAGGGTAGGTTTTAACCTTTTATATTGTCATTTTAACCTTTTATTATTGTTATTGTTGTTATTGTGGATATATTTGGTGAGCGGGGTGGTGGCCTTAGGTGTTGGGAAGTGCCTAGGGTGGGGAGTCCCACAAAGCGTGCAGCCTGAGTGAGTATATAATAAAGAAGGGAAAAGATGGGGAGGAGAGA
>JABUQX010005888.1:60000-62500 GCA_015478945.1 Trachelipus rathkii
AAGATAAGTGCTCTTTAGTATTTTAAAGTTTAGTTTTTTAATAGTCTTACGAACATTTTTATTGAGTTTATTCCATTCATTTATGCTCTTATATGAGATCTCGCTCCGGGATTTTCTTAGTATTTATTTTTCTTTGTCTAGTGTAATGGAATTTGCGACTGGAAGGTTGATTTTTTCCATATTCTGGTTATGCACAATAATATTAGTCAAAAGTTCATTTGTAGTTGAATTTAGTCTTTAAAGATGTGATTACTAACTGAAAGAGTTTAGATATCCTGAAGTTTTAATATAGATAATTTTTTGAAAAGTGAAGTTGTATGTTTGTAGTTATTTCGATATCCTAGTAAATAACGAATTATCTATTTTTGTATAGTTACTAGAGGTTGTTGCAAGTACTCACTTACGCAACTACATGCTGGCAACAGAATAGGTGTGGATAGACAGTAAAGGTTTTAAAAGATATTTTTGGGATAAAGTTTCTTATCTTAAGGAATGTATAGTTTCTATAGGATACTTTGATCTGTCTTTGAAAAGAGACCTAGTCATCATAAACAACATCAAGCAACTTTGCAGACGTTGACCGATTAATGATCACTTCTTTTACTCTAAAATTTAGCTGAATACCTTGGGTTCATTAAATTTGTTATTACTAGGTAATGTGATTCATGTAAATTTAGGAAGAGTTCGCTTCGACCCGTGTTATAATATTTTTCAATTCATTGTTTGCCTGACAGTTAGTGTATCAACATATCGGGTCTGATATTAAGCTTGACTTGTCGTCTGCAAATTGAGAATGCTTATAATTGTAGCAATTGTCAGTCATTTACATAAGAAAGGGAACCCTTCTCAAACTTTTAACTATTGTACTATCCCTTTAACCTCAGATCTTTCAGCCCTTGATACGGTATCAAGGCCAAAATAGCAAGGCCAAAACCGAAATATCAAGGCCAAAACATCCAAAAAGTGGCTAAGTCAAAAGGGGGGGGGGAAAGTTTATACAAATTTTAATTATTTCAATCTAATCTCTGGTCGTCAGTATTACTTTCGTTAGAAACGCTTTACTGGTGATCTTCTTCTCTCTTTTCTCCGATTCTTGTTCCTCAGCCATTCGATAGATAATATTAATAATATTTGCTGTCCTATTTTTAAATTATTTGATTATTATTATTATTATTAATATTATTATTATTATTAATTATTAATTATTATTATTATTATTATTATTATTTTTATTATTTTATTATTATTATTATTATTATTATTATTATTATTATTATTATTATTATTATTATTATTATTATTATTATTATTATTATTATTATTATTATTATTATTATTATTATTATTATTATTATTATTATTAATTATTATTATTATTATTATTATTTATTCTTATTATTATTATTTTTAAAAATTATTATTATTACAATTTTTATATATTATTTTTATTATTATTATTATTATTATTATTATTATTATTTTATTTTATTATTATTATTATTAATTATTATTTATTAAATTATTATTATTATTATATTAATTTTGTTGCTTTTTCAAGCCTCCTGAAAGTATTTCTTTCTGCAGAAGAAAATTTCTTTAATGTTATTCTAGATTAAAATAAAACTATTGATATAATTACAGTACCGAGCTCTCGTCCGTATGCTTTGGACATTTTCAAGGAATAATTTTATTTTTTAGAGTTTAACAATTTTGATTAAACAAATATCGTATAAACTAAGAACAAAAATAAATAAATAAAATTAATTACTTTAAAAGTTAGAAAAGCTAACGTACATTGACTTTTTGTTATTTAAAGATGTTCATAAAATTGGACATTTCATTATATTTTACATTTATCACTGGTTTATGTTTCCTTAAGAGTAATGATTCCCCGAGGAGCAATTCATAAAAATAATTTTTCCTTGTTATGATGGAGAAAATTTCTTTTATGTTATTATCGAGATTTTTGTAGTGTTCTTCATTAAAATGTTGAAGTACTTTGCTCGGCTTATACTTATGTTGCGACATTATTATTATTATTATTATTATTATTATTATTATTATTATTATTATTATTATTATTATTATTATTATTATTATTATTATTATTATTATTATTATCATTATTATTATTATTATTATTATTATTATTATTATTATTATTATTATTATTATTATTATTATTATTATTATTATTATTATTATTATTATTATTATTATTATTATTATTATTATTATTATTATTATTAGGATTAGGATTATTATCAGGATTTGGATTTTGTTTGTAATATTGGTGTGGATATTATTATTATTATTATTATTATTATTATTATTATTATTATTATTATTATTATTATTATTATATTATTATTATTTATTATTTATTATTAATTATTATTATTATTATTAATTATTATTATTATTTATTATTATTATTATTATTATTATTATTAGGATTATTATCAGGATCTGGGTTTGTTTCAATGTTGTTATTGATATT
>JABUQX010005888.1:72500-79645 GCA_015478945.1 Trachelipus rathkii
ATATATAATATATTATATATATATATATAAATATATATATATATATATATATATATATATATATATATATATATATAATATAATATATCTATATATATATATATATATATATATATATATATATTATACTATATATATATATTTTTTTTTTCCTCGATTTCCTTTTTAACTTAGATTTTTAGCGTTTCTCCAACTTGGGCTTTAGCGTTACATTTACCTATTTGGATAGCCATTATTATAATTTATACAGATTTATCTTCTACTTTTTAGTTGATCAATAGTATTTTTTTTTTCTTTTTTTGTACGCAATTTTGTGAGTGTGTGTGAGAGTGCGCGAGTGTTTTTAAACTTTCTGAATTATTCATATTTTAGATATATTACTGTAAATAGGGTTTTAAGCGTTTTTTAAAATTTCAGTTTTATATTTAGGTTTTTGGCTACGAAATAATGTTTTCTCATTTCTCATTTGATTTGTCTGTTGTTTCTGTCCGTTTTTTTATTGATGTGTGTGCGTGTATGATATAGCAATTTGCTATTGTTATTGACTTTACCAACATCAGTGCTTGTACTCTAACTCTGCATCCGTGGAATACCACCTCTCTAACCCTAATTTTTTGTTCTTGTCTGAGACCAGATGGCTAAGAATTCATCCTCTAACTCGTTAATATACCTCCGCTATAATTTATTTTATAATTTCCGCCTGAAGGGTGGAATATGTGCATATGTAAACAAAAACACTCCTATAACACGTCTCGAGAATCTCGAATCTCCCAACTTCGATGCTCTGTGGCTTAAATCTTTCTTCCTTCTACTACAATAATCTTGTGATTCTGCTACTGTTCTCCTAATCAGAAAGATTCTTTCATGCCTTTTTTTGATTACCTAACTACTTTCACGAGACCGTTATATCTTCTCATCCAAATACTCAGGTCCTCTATTTAGGGTATTTCAATGTACACAACACTGAATGGTTGGGTTCTCTCATACTGATTTAGGTGGGGAGGAAAGCCGAATCCATTCATATTCTCAACGATTTGGGAGCAACTGATTTAATAGACTCTACACATTCTGGATCGTCAACCAATCTTGAACACACTTGACTATGTTTCACTACTAGTCCTTCTCTCTATAATACACCACAGCTTCGCTCCTATCGGTAAATCTGACCACACCTTTATCTCTTTAATTTTAATACTTTCTCTCCAACAGCCATCCCTGCCCTATGCGGTTTTTTAGGCACTGTTGATCGGCGATTGGGGGGGTTGCTTTGCTTCTACGCTAACTATAATTGGAGTGACTGCTTGACTCTGAAGAGGCTTCCAAGATTCTGCCGATAAAGTGGGAACTGTAAATGTTGATGGGATGAGCAGGTTTTTTCATTCTTCTTCGACTAAATCTTTTTCTCCTTCAAAAATTCATGGTTCGAATCGCACTTGTCCTCTGACCATTCGGCTAAAGACCATGCGTATCGGATGTGGAAAAAATTCTGCGTTCTGCTATCACTTTTGCTAATTTTTATTCAGCTAGAAATCGTTGGCAGGAGTACTCTTCGAGCGAGCAAAGCCGGACTTTCAAGTAACGAAAGTGCGTTGACCCCTTGGCTCTCTACTTGACAAATCTTTCCTCATGGCCTCTTGCCAAAGAACTCTCTAACTACTTCTGTAAATCATCCTTTCCTCCTCTAATTTGCTCTGATGGTCTGTTGCTAATACTCCAACTGAAAAAGCCAATTTTCTTTTGGCTCTATTTTCCTCAAACTCACCCTGGAGCGATTCTGTAATTCTTTCCTCCTCTTCTCCTCTCAGTGTCTATGCCCGATGGCACTTCCTCAACGAGTTCGAGGGAGTGTTGTTACTGGCTGACCCACCCTTGTTCAACTATATTGTCTATGCCCTCAATACTAGCACTTTCCTACAGTGTGGAAGCGCGTAGATGTCCAACCTATTCCGAAAAGGAAGCCGCTCTTATTCTTCTAACTATCGCCCTATGCTCTTACTTGTATTCTACCTAAGATCTTTGAAACCCTTCTCAACTCTCATCTTTAGACCGATCTGGAATCTCATTCCTTGCTGTCCGATCACCAGATCGGCTTTCGGCGCTCGAGTCTAACTGGTTGATATACTTTCTATTTAATAGGTTTAATGTTTTTCGCTCTTAGAAACGGGAGACTCTGCGTGGTGGCGCTTGACATATCAAACGCATTTTTGAACCGGGTATGGCACGCGTTTACTGGTCTCTCAAGCTCTCCCTCTTTGGGTTTCTTCTTCTCTTTGCTTACTATGTCTAGCTTTCTTTCAAATTCGCTCAAAATCGCTGTTTGTTGATTCCGCAATCCTTATTCATTCTAGGGGCGACTACTTCTTTTTCTGTCCAATAGTGGTGTTCTTCAGAGTTCTGTCTTATCTCCTACTTTATTCCTGCTTTTCGTTAATGATCTTCTCACCTGCCAAATCTAACTCTATTCACACATATGCTGATGAACTCGACCTTCATTTTTCAACTCATTTCAATTCTATCCTCTTTTACTTCTAGAATTGCCTCTAGTCTTAATCTTTCCAATTCTATTCTTGCTGATCTGGATAGAATTTTCGGGTGGTCGTCTCAACCTTGTTGAAATTTAATTTTTAAAAACCCAACTTCTACAAATGTCCCTCTCTAAGACAGCTAACTTCCTATCGTCTTTTGACGGTTCTCCCGTTTTTCTGTTGAAATACAAACGTCCTTGGTCTTAATATAAACAAAAAATGTCTTGGAAACCTCATATAACAACGGTTGCTAAGGCGGCATCAAAGAAACTGGTAGTTCTGTTTAGACTGCGAGACTTTTTTCCTCTTTTCAGTTACTCCAACTATACAAGGGTCTACGCCCTTTTATGGAGTACTGTTCTCATATCTGGGGGGGGTTCTGGGGTTTCACCCGCTTTTTGGATAGGGTCCGAGTCTCAAAGGCCAAAAGGCCTTATAAACTGTCCTGTCACTTTCCCTAGTTCATGCTTGACCCTCTATCTTTGCGGTGCGATGCTGGTGCTTTTCTCTTTTCTATAGATCGTAGCGGCAAGTGCTCGAGAGAACTTTCCACTCGCGTACCACCAGGCTTTGTACGACGCCTCGTAGCACAAGGGGTGGCTGTGTCGCACATGAGTTTTGTGTGATATTAGTAACTCCAGACTAGTTTGCTGCGGTGCTTCCTTCTTTCCTGGCACCTCTGTTCTGTGGAATTCTCTTCTGTATTTTCCACTGAATATAATCTCCCTTACTTTAAAGCCTTGTGTCCGTGCCACCTGCGAAATCTTGCTTTAGGTGACTGTTTGAAGCGTTCAACACCCCCTCCTTGAATAGGGTCTCTGCCCCGTGTTGAACGGCGGTGACACTGCAAAAAAAAATGAAAAACATTAAAAGGTTTTAATAAAGGAATCATTAAGTTGAGCTGAAACCCCACAAGAATGGCATCTTCGAGGGTAACCACTTCTAGAATGCATTTCAATAGCATACCGAGGAGCTTCCTCGCGTGACAAAAAAAAAAGATTCACAGAATGGAAGCCGCCTTATCAGCAACCCTGGCAACAGCACTGAAGTGACGAATGTGACTTTTCAGCAATAAATCTACTGAAGATGAATAGGATTTGGATTGTTAGACTTTGATAAGTCCATGGCCGAAATTGCATTGACATGTCATTCACCTTCAAAGGAATCACAGCAAGAAACCAACATGAAAAACTGAATGACAGAGTCATCAAGGAGCACAGATAAATTTCAATATTTGCAATTATTAAAAGAGGAGATGAGGCTCTAAGAAACATGAGATGCTGCCTACAGAAGAGAATCCTTTCATGTGGTGGAATGAAAATGGGCCAACGGTTTCCATTATTATAAGTGCTTGCAAGCAAATAATTATCAGCCCTCCCTCATCAGTCGAGAGAGCGAGCGTAATTTTAGTGTAGGTGGGAATGTAAACACTCCAAAAAGGAACAGGCTCTCGCCAAATACTAGTGAAAAGCTTAATGTTTTTGCATCACAATATGAGAAATTTTTGAATTTGAGTATTGAATGATATTTATCTTTATCTTAAAGAAGTATTAATTATTATGTCAACGTTTGAGTAAAAGCAAGTTTTTTATTTTTGCCCTTTTCAGCTGATTATTGAGGTTATTCTTCATTATTTTTATTCTTTATATTAAAGACTAGTTAGAGAATCTTCTTGTAAATTGTAATCACGTTAAAACATAAGCCTAGTAGCCTAAGCTTTGTTAATACTTACTGAAAAATGGATATGGAATATTTTTTGAATAAACAAACATAAAAGGTTATTAATATTATATTTGCATTTCTTATTCTTAAAGAACTATTTTAATTTATGAAAATAATATATTGGGCACAAACTCAATATGAAATAAATAACTACGTATTGGTTTACAGGGAATGAAATCCTGAGTTGGCCTAGCAGTGACACAATGTTCTATCTTATACTGTCTATTTATTGTGTTAATTAAAGTTTTTAAGTTATCGGTATCGGTATCGGCACCTAAAAAAAATAGAGTATTGCGGTTATCGTATCGGTATCGGCCTCTTTTTCTGGTATCGGTACATCCTAATTATATTATAGTATATATATATATATTATATATTATATATATATTAGTATATATATAATATTAATATATATAATATATTATATATATATATATATTATATATATATATATATATATATATATTTATATATATATATATATATATATATATATATATATATATATATATATATATATATATTATAATTATATTTTATATATATTATTATATATATATTATATATGATTAATATATATATATATATAATATATAATATAATAAATATTATAATTTATAATAATATATATATACTAATTCGTAGACCCTCGCCTAAATTATTTATTTATCAATTTTCATGGTCTTAATCTATCGATTAGACTTTACAAGATTAAAATAAGATTTAATCGAACTAAAAAAAAGAGTATATGTTTTATTAATAGAAATGAGGAAACATATTTTGTAGTTGCGTGAAGATTTCTTAGTTGAAGTGGCTGTTGTTCCATATATATATATATATATATATATATATATATAATCATATATTATATAATTATAATATAATAATATATATATATATTTTATATATTATATATAATTATATATATATATATATATATTATATATATAATATATATTATATATATATTAAATATATATTTATATATATATAATATATATATATATATAATATATATTTATACTATTATATATATATATAATTAATTATTATATCCATAATATTATTTTTCTTTTCCCTTTCACAGGAAGAATGCTTGATCATGTCAGCCGCGCAAGCATCTTTCCCCAGACGTCCCTCTCCTGCACTATTTCTCTTCTCTTCAGCGCTCTCATATTTGGTAGCTGACATCTTTCCAGAGAGCCTCAACGATTCCGCCCATCTCTTCTCTTCGGTCTTCCCTTGTTTCTGCCTCTGGTGTCCATGTCCCATCTTCTTTTCGCATTCTCTCCTGCTCCATCTTCTCCAGATGTCCCCACCATCTCCAATCTCCCCACATCCATCTTCCGTGTCATCTTCTTCACACCTATATCTTCTCTAATAACTTCATTTCTTATTCTGTCTCTCTTACTCTTTCCAATCATAATTCTTAATATCCTCCATCTCCGCCGCTTGTGTTCTACTCTCCTCTCTTCTCGTTGTTGTCCATGTTTCCACTCCGTACAGCAGTGTGGGAGTCAGTATGCTGTTAAAAATAACTTTTTTAACCTCTATTCCGATGTTTCTATCTTTCATCATGGGGTATACCCGCTTTCATAACTAATCCATACTTTTCCATTTTTCGCGTAATCTCTTCTCCACTTCCTCCCCTTCTGTTAAAACACCCTCCGAGATAATTGCAGGTATTTCCGCTTCACCTCCTCCCTCTCTTACCATCATCTCTCATCCCCTCCTCATTCTTCCTCCGTTTTACTGTTAAATATCTCTGTCTTCTGTTGTCGTCATCTTCATCCCTGTTCTCCAACTCTCCGAAAACATACTCCACACCTCTCGAAATCCTCTTCTCTCGTTCCAACATGCCAGATCGTCCGCATATGCAATTGTCTCCTTCAAATTCTCCCAGTCATAGGGAACATGATATAAGTCTATAAAATATTTACCCCGGAAAGTTTTTCTAGGGGACACAATAAGAAATGTAGGGAAGACGTGTAACCTTGATTCATTCTGTAATAGTGTTTAAAATTTTTTGAATGGTTTCCCGCATATATTCTGACGTAGCCAGTGGCGGGTTTTAGTTGTTATTAAAGTAAAACCGATGTTGTAGCTCTACCAGTATGCACAATAAACTATAATGCTTGTATTGTGGGTCTAGCATAACCTTAGCTAAATATTTTACTTTTGGTAGTAGTTGGCGTATATATTATACTGCTTTGTTTAAGAAATTGACAGGCCTTAGGTGTGGTGTATGGTTGTGTTTGTCGCATGGGCAGTATTTGATAAATAATTAGTTTGACTGGGACGCAGTCCTCGATAGGTTCATGTATCTTATATCTTTATCTTTTCTTTATCTTTTTTTAATCTTTCTTTATCTTTATCTTTATCTTTATCTTTATCTTTATCTTTATCTTTTTCTTTTTCTTTTTCTTTTTTTTTTTCTTTTTCTTTTTCTTTTTCTTTTTCTTTTTCTTTTTCTTTTTCTTCTTCTTCTTCTTCCTTCTTCTTCTTCTTCTTCTTCTTCTGTCTTCTTCTTCTTTGCTTTCTTCTTCTTCTTCTTCTTCTTTCTCTCTTCTTCTTCTTCTTTTTCTTTTTCTTTTCTTCTTCTTCTTTCTTTTCTTTCTTTTTCTTTTCTTCTTCTTTTCTATCTCTTCTTCTTCTTCTTCTTCTTCTTCTTCTTCTTCTTCTTCTTCTTCTTCTTCTTCTTCTTCTTCTTCTTCTTCTTCTTCTTCTTCTTCTTCTTCTTCTTCTTAGATTATGATTTTCTTCTTCTTCTTCTTCTTCTCTTCTTCTTACTTCTTCTTCTTCTTCTTCTTCTTCTTCTTCTCTTCTTCTTCTTCTTCTTCTTCCCTTCTCTTCTTCTTCTCTTCTTCTTTTCTTCTTCTTCTTTCTTCTCTTTCTCTT
>JABUQX010005889.1:0-2500 GCA_015478945.1 Trachelipus rathkii
ATAATAATAATAATAATAATAATACACACACACACACACACACACACACACACACACATTTTATATATATATATATATATATATATATATATATATATATATATATATATATATATATATATATATATATATATATATATATATATATATATATATATATATATATATACATATTTTTCTTTTGGTATGTATGACATTTCAGTGCCTAATGGTTCGCCTTTTTGTTATGCGTTCATATCCATACTCATCCTCCAGACAACATATCATATACACATACTTATATTCACACCTCTTCTAGACAACATCTTTACAGACATCCCTATCCCTTTATAATCCATACGTGTAGGGAGAAAAAAATGCCCACATCGTATGTCCTGCGTAGAAGGCGACTAAGGGACGGTTGTAGTTAGGTTTGCTGCCTACTACCACTTATCTTTTCAGGAATGCTAATGCATGCCTCGGAGAAGGTCGTGATCGCAGTAAGCGCCCTTCTATCCTTCGGCGAAAATGTATGAATCGTATCTGTATATGAAATGTCAGAGGAATAAATGTTGAGGAGATGAGGAGAGAGGTGATGGATGTATTTAGAAAGGGCAAATTTGATTTGCTCGCTGTGACTGAAAAAAAGATGAAAGGAAACGGTGAAAAATGAGCGTGGTGAAATAAAAAGCTCAGTTGCCAATGTGGAATGAGAGGGGGATGTAAGATTTGTACCTGGAGGAGTGAGTTGTGGTAGAGAGCTATGGTAGATTTTGTGTGTGTTAGCACTAGAAGTCTAAAGGTTAATTAAGCCTGAAAGATCAAAATTTGTGGCTATATTAAGATCCATCTGAGGTCGTTGAAAAGAGTACGATTTTCTGGGATAAACTGAATGATGTTTTGGATGGGGGGAATAAGAGATTCAGTTCATTTGCCACATACATATCTGCCCATTCAAGGATTTTACAGTTGCTCACCACTCACAGGCAGAGCCCTATTCAAGGAGGGGGTGTTACTTCCTCAAAGTTCACCCCCTAGCGCAAATTACGTATATGAGCACAGACGCAGGCTTCAAAGTGAGGGAGATTAAATTCAGTAGGAAAATGGCTGGCACATGGAAATATGAATTCCACAAAACAGAGGTGGTGGAAAGAAGGAAGCACCCACAGCAAACTAGCCTGAGTTACCAATGTCGTAAACACAATATCAAAAGTAAAGACACAGCAACCTATTAAACAAGGCGTCGTAAAGGTGGTGGGACGCAAGTTTCCTCGAGCACCTGCCGCTGCGGTACCTATAGGATAGAGATAAAGCACCAAACATCGCCTTGCAAAGATAGAGGGTCATGAACGGGCAGAACAGTTTGTAAGCCTTTTTGCCGTTGACTCGACCCTGTCCAAAAAGCTGGTGAACCCATATCTGGGAGGCCTACATGAGAGAGAGCAAGCAATACCCATACATGGGCGGATGAGACCTGTGGTGGAGCAACTTAAAAAGGAGTAAATTCTCAGTCTAAACAGAGAACTTCCAGCCTTTGAGGCCCCAGCAAACCATTGTGACGTGAGGTTTCCAACACATTTTTTTGTTCATGTTAAGGCCAAGGATGTTTACATTGTCAACAGGAGAGACGACAGAAACCGTCGAAAGAGACAGGAAAGTTAAAAGGTATTTTAGAGAAGGAGATTTGTAAAAGTTAGTTTTTAAAGAATTGAATTCACAAGGTTGAGACCATCAGCGAGAATAAAATCGGAAAGATTAAGACGAGGCAATTCTAGAAGTAAAGTGGGAATAGAATTGATATGAGTTAAAGAATGAAGGGTCGAGTCATCGTGAAACACATGAGTGGATAGATTTAGACAGAACCCCGGAGGAACATCAATACGATGGAAAAGGCTCCCATCAACAACAGCCGATATTGAGCGATTTGAAAGAAAGCTAGAGATAAGTAAGCAAAGAGAACTCCAAAGCGAGAGCTTGAGAGCAGTGACACGTGCAATACTAGCCGTAAATGCTTTTGATATGTCACCACCAAGTCTCCCTGTAGTCTAAGAGAGAAAACTATAAACTGTTTTGATGAATGTACACGCCAGTAGATTATGCAGTGAGAGCCGGATCATGACTGGAGGAGTTTCCAGATGATCTAAGAAGTGAGTTTTAGAAGGGTTTCAAAGATCTTAGATAGAATACAAGTGAGAGCCATTGTGATAGTTAGAAGGATCAGAGTGGCTTCCTTTTTTTTCGGAATAGGTTTGGATATGTGAGAGCTTCCAACACTGAGGGAGGGAAAAGCAAAGGGCTGAGACATGAGAATATAGCTGAGCTAGGGCCATGAGATAGCCCTTTCAGTTCGAGAATTCAGCAACACAATGACTGACCAAACAAAGAGGAGGGAAATACAGATTTACTAGTTGTTAGAGATGAAAGATTTGTCAGTAGGAGAACCAAGAAGGTTAGCGCACTTTCCTTTGATGAAAGCCAACTTTGCTCGTCGAAGAGTATCCCTGCAACGATTTCTAGCTGA
>JABUQX010005889.1:5000-7500 GCA_015478945.1 Trachelipus rathkii
ATGTATGGCATTTACTTTTTAAAGATTATCTCATTTAAATGTTGGTCTCGACTACAGTTTAAATGGTCCATCCTGAAGGTCCAATCGTGGACGACGCGTTCGAGCATAGCGACCGGTATGTCGCGAATAACGCGAGCAATGTTGGCTTCTAAAGCATCGATGGAGGCTGGCTTATCCCTGAAGACCAGTGACTTCACGTAACCCCAAAGAAAATAATCCAATGGTGTGATATCGCACGATCTAGGAGGCCAATTCACAGGTCCAAAACGTGAAATCAATTGCTCACCAAAATGATTTCTCAATAGGTCCATTGTTTTTCGCGCTGTATGGCAAGTAGCGCCGTCTTGTTGAAACCAAAGCTCACTGAGGCAAATATTCCATTATCATGCCGCGATAGCGTTCCCCATTCACGGTTAAACAATTTTCACGAAACACATTTTTCACAGAACGATGATTTTCGTAATACAGCTGAACAGTTTGGAGACGTTGTTGCGGTGTGAGTCTTTCCATGATGATTTGCCAAACCATACTGGAAAAGAAAACGGGATAGTTAGACACGTGTCACGCGTGATTTGTCATATGTAGGGTTGTGAAAAAAACGGTTTTTTTTAATTTGTTTTTTTTTTGAAAAAAACATTTTTTTAAAAACAAAAATGTTTTTTTGAAAAACAAATTAATTTCTTTTTATTTATATAAATATTTAAGATAAATACAGCAGTATTCAAAACCTCTACGAAATCTAAATATTGACTGTCACTGTATTTTTATATATAATATATATATATATATATATATATATATATATATATATATATATATATATATATATATATATATATATATATATATATATGACCAAAAAAAGGATGGTATAACAGGTGGTTTTGGGGGTGTCAGGAGAAAATGAGAATGGTAGGAAGGTGATTTGTGGAGAGGTGTATAAAAAGGGTACTTTAAACACAAGAGCATAAGCATACCAGCTGGTGTAGGTGTAGAGATGGTATCATGAAAAGAATGATTGATGTTGTGTTGGTGAAGAAGGAGATATTGAAGTATGTGTTGGATGTTAAATCAGTGAGGGGTTTAGGAATGGGATTATCGGATCATTATGTTGTTCTATGTAAAATTAAGTTAGTAGGACAGGTGATACGGAAGGAAGTGGGTAAAATTAAGAGTGAGAAGTTTAGTGAACAAGGTAATAAGCATAAGTATGTAAGAACGCTCGCAAGTAAATCAGTTGAATGTGAACAAGTTGAAAGTGAATAAATCTTTAAGCAAATGAAGGAAGCAATTGTTAGCAGTGCAAAAGTAGTATGTGTGGGTGTGCTAAAGTAGGGAGTAAGAATGTTAACAGTGAGTGGTGGAATGAAGAGGTGATACAAGCGGTTAAAAGTAAAAAGAGGTACTACTGTACTAAAAGCAAATGATGAAGTTTCAAAAGAAAGATGCTTGGAATTATATATGAGGAAAAAGGAATGCTAAAAGATGCATACCTAAGAAAAGAAGAGGTAAAATGAACAGTTTGGAAGGAGGATGAATGGGGACACATAGCTGGTAAAGCCTCTTCTGGAAGGGAAGCGAGCAAAGCTATGAATTAGGAATGTAATGGGAAACCCTGCTCTGAATAACAACAAACAGGGGATGGTGTTTTTGTAACTTATGAAATGATGAGAGGAGTGTGGAAAGAACAATTTGAAAATCTGTATAATATTGGCAGTAATAAAGAGGTGATAATGACTGTGTGTGGGTTTGATGGTGCAAGGAATAGGTATTTTGGGGATGAGGTTGTCAGCAAAGGGGAGAAATTGGTAGAGAGAAAGTTAAAAGAATAAAATCTGGCAGGTATGATGAAATTATTAAAGAAATGATCAAGAAAGGAGGCAAGATGGTGATTGATTGAATCTTGAAGTTTAATAAAGCGCTTATGGAGGGTATAGTTTCGAGGATTGAGGAGAGCAGTAATAGTACCCTTATAAGGTGGTGGAGATGTGCGGGAACTGTGAAACATGTAGTATTTAGTTTATTGAGTTAGAAGATATATGCTGGTGTTTTGCGGAAAGAGTGCGCCGGAGTGACTGAAGGACCATCAATAAAACAAGTGTGTGCTTTATAGTAGAGTATGACCACCTTACATTGAAGCAAAATGATAGAGAAAATGAGGGAGAGAAGAATAAATTGTAATTAGGTTTTATGGATTTGCAACAGGGGTATGATAGGTTACTGGGGAAGGTCTATGTTAGTGATATATAGTGTTAGTGATAGGCTTGAATGGAACTCCAAAAGTATAAAAAGACTGATAGTGATATGTGTAAGAATGGGTGCTTCAGCTCGTGTCATTTTGGGCACACAGCGGGAGTGAGTGTGTTGGTGTCAGTTCCTTGGTTATTCAATTTGTATATGAACTGTGGTTATGAAAGAATTGAAGGTGGGCGTGACAGGAATGGTGTTAGAATGATGGAGATGAGTGGAGGGTGCCCTACCACATATGCGGATGATTTGG
>JABUQX010005889.1:12500-27500 GCA_015478945.1 Trachelipus rathkii
TCTTGCAGCACCGCCTGTATTGAATAATCTTGACGGGTCCTTTGCCCTTTCTTCAATTGTTGAATTGTGTCAAACAAACTTAATAGATGCCTTGCTAGTTTCAAAAATCAGAGATTTTTCAAATTTCTTCCATTTTAACACCTCTTATTCATGCGCCTACAATGCTTCTTCAGAAATTTCATCCATGTGCAAGTAAGCTTCTAATTTATGTGGACGGTGACAAACAAAACATTTTTCCCAGCATTTCTGAAGTTCTGATTTAAGATCTTCAAATTTAGCCTGCCCATATTCTGAATTCTAAGTTCTTCAATTCAATCAGATGATTTTGCATATTTTTAACACAAGAAGATGTGTGAGGGCAACTATATAGATAAAAATGACTCTCTCTTTTCTGAGAAATTTTAAGCAAGTCTAATAACGATTGAGTTTTATCTTTCATCAAGTTAATAACTAACTCGGAATTTTACATTCTAAATCACTGTGCAGCTTTCGAAGTTCTAGCAAAAATTCTTTGTCAGTGATGATTCGAAGTGAGAAGAAACAACAACAATATCCAACAGACTTTCGCCTTCTCCAAAGGTTTTTCCAACTGCTCCACAAACCGTAATATATCTATTGCTTCTGATAAGTTTCTACGTGCTCACCTTTTCATTCCATTTCAATGATATGTTCTTTAAGCAAATTTAATGATTCTTCAGATGGTATTAAATCTCTTGATATCTGATAAGGAGTTTCCTAAATAACGGCACACACACACTCGTCTTCTTTAGTTCAATGAGTTCTTTATGTCTCTCTTAGTTTAGAAAGGAAGCTCCCAGCTGCTGCTTTTTTCTGAATATTTTTATTATTTTCCCACTTTTTAGAATTACCCTTCCAACAATCTCTTGAAACGTGACCTAATCTTCCGCATGTCCTACATTCTTTTTTATTCCAATTCCAATTTTCTCTAAATTTATTGTATCTATCTCTATAATATTCGTCATTAAAATTTCTAAACTTTCTCTCCTCTTGATAATGATAATATCCCTTATCATTATTTCTAACTAGATCATTATTTATTCCTGATCTATTGCTCAAACATTTGTACTCATTTAATCCAATCAATACTCTTGTTTGTTCGATTAATTTTTCAATTTCTATTTCCTTAATGTCTCTTAATTTCCTTAATTCCTTGCATATATATTCCGGCATTCCATTTATAAACGCATGCTTAATCATTAAATCATCTTTAATCCCTATTGTTTTTGCAATTTTTTGTATCTCCATCATAAATACATCTGCTGATTCTCCTCTCCACTTTTTGTTAATTAATCTTGAGTAAGCATTGAATGGATCCTCCCCGAAGGCTTCTCTTAGTTTCTGCTTTATAACGTTACCGCTTTTCTTTGCATCTTCATTTAGTTGAGTATATACTGTCAATGCCTTTCCTTCTAAAAACATAGGCAGAATTTTTTCTTCATTTTTAATATTATTCAAATCTTTTATTAGGTTAAACTTTATGATCCACTCATCAATATCTTCTTCTCCATTAAAGTTCTTTACTAAATCGTTTTTTTTTTTTTTTTTTTTTTAAATGGCCCGGCTAGCTTGTAAGCAAGACTATCAAACAACCTTCTTAATTAACTATTTATTTAGTACTACGACACTTCAATGCTATACTTCTTATATAAATAGTCTTTTCAATAAAAAGTAGTCTGGCACTCCGCAATAATATATGTTATATATATATATATATATATATATATATATATATATATATATATATATATATTATATATATATACATATATAGAGAAAGATATATATGAAAGATATGAGTATATATATATATATATATATATATATATATATAGTATGTATATATATATATATATATAGTATATATATATATATATATATATTGTTAGCGAATCGACCTTTATCTTGCGAGTCGATCCTTCTGCTAAACGTAAATCTGCAATTAAAAATATGAAACCTTTATTATTTAATCCCTCACACATATATATAGTAACCAAATAAATATTCAAAATACTCGTTTACTTTTACTTTAATCATTCTGCGGATTTCGCACTAATGGAAAAGAACGAGAATAAAATTATATATTTAATTATATTTAGAAAAGTTATGACATAACCAAATAATATTAATCCCTAAGCTTATTCCTAACTAAATATGCAATAACGACATGTTAAGTGTATGCACAGAAAAACAAGGATACCGGAGCAAAAGTTTCAGGAAAGTTTAAATTACTTACGCATAATAACACAGATACTTTTAACTTTAGTTACACAGACACTGGCAATGTTCTAAATCACCCTCACTTGTGAACGACCTATTCCAGCATTCTGTTGGTAGGACATCTTGGATCAGGCCGAAGGTTTCCTTCTAAGAAGTACAACGAATATTCTCAACACGCTCGCTAGGCAAGAGAAAAAATTCAATTCGTTATACTAAGCAGTTATTAAAAAGTCTAATCTTGCGATTGCAAGAATAGTCTAAATTTTGATTATAAAAAGTTCACAAATTTAAGAATTTCTAATTCAAATTTACATCGCACAACAGTGTCACCGTGAAGTTTTCAACCCAGAAGACAATTTTAGTAAAGAAGAACATTTTAAGTTTAAAGCATCATCTTTGTCAATACAGTTTGAATAGGACAAAAATCATCGAAACATGAAACAAACATATATATACTCACAACATAGATTCCGACCTTTAATTGTGTGCATGATTTACCAAATCATATTTACTCGACTTTTATTCTTACAGTAGTATATCCAGGACTAGTTTTCATTTTTCGTACACACGCAGTCAACTTCGCTGAAGTTCTTAAGTTTAGTCATATAGCGGATAAGCCACTTCAATTTCTTCATCAGAATTTCCGAGGATCATTAATAGTTGTTCCCATTGTTTACTTATTTGACACTAGTTAGTTTCGTCTTTAACTAGTTCCGTCCTCACATAGCTACCCTAAAATAAAAATAACACTCTTACAAAATAGAATATACGAATAAAATCGTAAAGAAATATCGAAAATGTTTATAAACTTTATCTTACCATATTCCTTGGGAGTTCCTTTTATTCCTTTAAACTTCTTCAAACTATCATGGATTCTCGTCACATCTTTCCATCTGAGATCTTGAGCAATCTTTTTTTTCCTGACTCGATCTTTTCCATTTTAACTTTGCTGTTTAATAATTAGTTGGTTTTCCCTTATACTTCTTCATCCCTTAAGTTTGAACCAAACTTACAAAAGAAAAAAAATAAATAAACTAAACTTACTTTCTCACCTGATTTTCAACCTTTCTCCTCTCGGACTCGTTCCAACTCTTGCAGACTCCTTGTGATGGTCATCCTCTTTTTCCTTGCTTCTTCATCCTTCCTCCTATTTCTCACTTCCCATTTTTCGTCATCCGTCATATTCACCTCTTCTTCCACACTCCTTGGTTCCTCTCTATTTGCCCATTTCTCCCGTAAGGGACAATTTTCCCCAGAATGGTCCATCTGTCTGCAGACGACACACTTCTTCGGTAAACCCCACCTGTTCAAAGGGTTTCTTTTCCCTCCTCTCTCCATCGGCACAGGCAAGAATTCGAACACGACGAGCCACCAAATGTTAGCGGATTTCTTATTTTTAAGAAACTTTTCATATCATACGAGAAAATATCATTTACGACCTGGCAATAGAGAAGGAACAAAATTACACAAATAACAAATAACCATATTTAATATAATAATAAAACAAAGAGTAATCCAACGGCCCTGCTATTCGAGAAGGTCCCAAATATATATGGTTTCAAATTCAGTAACAAATAATACTCGATAATGTACAAGCCCTACCATTCGAAAAATCCCATATATATGTTTCAAATTCAATAGTAAATAATGCTCAAAAGATTTTCATATATACGCATTTGATTTGCAGATTAGAACATGTCTCCCTTCAATTCGTTAGTACGAGGATAAATGATCAATTTCTACAAACTACTCTAAAGAATCTTAACGCTAAAAATGTTCACATAAAATTTACATCAAACGGGTCTACCTTACGCACAAGGAATCTAAGAAATATTACCCTGTTATCGATTACGTTGCACATCGTATAATTAAATATACCAATGTTCTTGTGCAATCGTTAAAAAAACACGACACTTATAAATTTTCAAGCTACTCTGCAGCTTGTACCTGCTCACGCCTTGCAATCAGGCAAAATAAATTGTTTATACTAATGAGCAAAAAAAAAAGTTAACAGAATCATTTACGATTTGATTTTAATTACATAAATGGTTAAACATAAACGAGATGTTGTATACTACTCAATCATCGGTTCCATTCTCAGAGTGGACAATAGTTGTCAACGGATAAGCAAACTTCAATATTTTCATAAACTTTCTCCATCAATACTTCATTTCACGTTAGGGTTTCACAGTCTTGCAACGCGTAGATCAGTGATTCACAAAGTCACCTTTATAGTCTAGTAGAGGCCCGAGGATTGGTTCCTTAAATAACAAATATATTTAAATGATTATATTTACTTTAAAAAGAAACCTAACTCTCGTATAATTATTTAACATTTACTAGTTTCACATATTTCTCTTTAGATTTTACCTTTATTTATAATTATTCACAATTCAATAGTTTTTTTACAACACTTAGCACAAATATCTACAAAATAAAATACTTTTTGAAATTTAAACTCTTCTTAGTTTACTTACCGCTTTTTTTTTTAATCGCGGATTTCTTCGTAACTTTGCTTTCCATTCTTACGGAGTATTCAAGACCGACCAATCCCTCAAGGCAACCTCCTTCAGAGACGTGAGAATTCCATCTATCTTTCTCCTCACATATTGTCGCTCAATTCGGCTTTCATTTACTAATTACTTGGTTTTCCCCCACATTGTTTTGATTGTTGTTGATAATGATAATGGATCGACCAATGATAACGCGTTATTTTCTTGAGCCACCAACTGATAGCTTTTACTTTTATCTCTGGAAGCAAGAACCGTCTGAGAGGTTACCAGGACTGTGGTACTGATAGAAAAGACAAAAGGTTTTAAGTAATACACAATTATAAGTTTTTTTCATATAATTAAAAATAAATATGTTTTATTTCGCCTTAACACTAATCCTATTGATAACCCTATTTCTAAGATATACGCATGAAATATTTCCCTGCACCCAATAATATATAATTTTCCTTTTCTAGTAATAATAATATATACAAGTCACTATTTTTAGTTATTATGTAATTTATTAAATAATGAAGCGTTGTCGGAATGATACTTCCTTTTTATTATAATATGCTTTTTGTGGGCTTGAATTTTCAGCCAAAATTCCTTTGGTTCGTCCTAAATTGATTCGATAATTCCAGTTATAAAAATCGTGAACTTTGCCGTAACACTTTTCCTGGGAAAAGTTCGTCCTTGTTAATCAATAAATAAGTTCAATGACTCGTTTGGTAAATTCCGTGATCCTGAACTACTGTTATGGCACCAGTGAAAATCTTATGAAAGGCCGTGGTCGGCGTAGGTAGCGTCCGTCACCCAAAATACGACCTGTGGTCTATTTCACCTTTCGTCCTCGTTAGCTGGTGTTCCAGATTCAGACTCAGGCTAAGTCCAAATTTGCTCAAATCGGATCCTGATTACGTTCCAAATCAGGTCCCAAAACCCAGTTAAATCGGCTCCCAGATCACGTTTAGGAAATCAATGTCGGCTCAAAAACTACTCGGAGTTCCTACTCTTCCAATAATCTTTAAGAATTTCGTTTAATGTCCTTCACACAGACAATGTTCAAAACGAAATAATGTAGACACCTAGTTACTAAATTTATCACTTTAAATGATCACAATCACAATAATGAGTTTAAAAATGACTTACAGGTTAAATTCTGAAAATTGTTCGTCACGCATAAACACTCACAACAATCCAGCAACTCATCGATTTTGCTGTAATAATCCAGAAAGCTTCGTACTTCTATGTAACAATCTTTCTAATATTTTTAGTTGACGACGAAACCTTAACCGGCACCAACTTGATGATCACCAAGAAATGTTGTGTCTATTCCCGTTCACCGACGGGAATACTTTTCTTCTAAATTCTCGCAATGGCACTTCTTATTCTTTTCCTTATTTACAACCTTAATTTCATCAGTCCTTTGCAGCAACCTTTCCATTGAGATAGTCTAAACAATCTGGAACGTTCCAAAAAAATGTGTCGTATGTCGCGAGACAAGTCATTTAGGAGAAAATTGTCCGCAAAGAGGAAAGTGGGCAAAGAAAACAGTGAAAACAAGGAGCATGGAAGAAGAGGTGAATATGACAGACGACGAAAAATGGAAGGTGAGAGGAAGAAGGAAAGATGAAGAGGCAAGACAGAGAAGAATGGCTATTTCACGAGAAATTACAGGAATTGGAACAAACCTTGGAGGATGAGAGGTGGAATTAAAGGTATAGTAAGTTTAATGTTTTTTTTTTTTCGTTTCTCTCTCTTCGTTTCTTTTTAAGTTTGGAGGGTTCCAAACCTGATGGGGGAGACATGGTGGGGGAAAACAAATAAATTGGCAAATGCAAAAGGCGGGGGGGCCGAATGAGCGATAATATGTGAGTAGAAAGACGAGATGGAATTCTCAACGGTTCTCGGAAGGAGGTTGCCTTGAGGGATTGGTCGGTCTTGAATACTCCGTAAGAATGGAAAGCAAAGTTACGAAGAAATCTGCGATAAAAAAAAAGCGGTAAGTAAACTAAGAATAGATTAAATTTTAAAAAGTATTTTATTTTATAGATATTTGTGCTAAGTGTTGTAAAAAAAACTATTGAATGTGGAATAATTTTATAAATAAAGGTAAAATCTTAAAGATAAATATCGTAAACTAGTAAATTGTTTAAATAATTATTGGAGAGTTAGGTTTCCTTTTAAAGAAAATATAATCATTTTAATATATTTGATATTTAAGGAACCAATCCTGGGGCCTCTACTAGACTTCAAAGGTGACTTTGTTAGGGTTGGGAAAAAAACCGTTTTTTTTCAAATCGTCTTTTTTTCATGAAAAAACATTTTTCATGTTTTTTTCGTTTTTTTCATTTTTTTTCGTTTTTTTCATTAAATGTATTTTTAAAAATATAAAAGAGGCTAATATGATTATTTCTTAATATTCATTTTTCAAATATAAGGATACTTGAAATTAAGCCCGTGTTCTTTTTGCATTTGGGCTAAAAAAAATGCTCAAGTTTGGGTTCGGTTTTCGTCAACCTTATCGCAAAATCGTAAAAAAAAGCTCACCCAACGTAAAAAATGTGTCTAATTCTGGGTAAATATAGAATAAAATTTTGATAAAATAGCAATCTTACAGAATAAAAGAAATTTCTTTACGTTTGATGAGCATTTTTTTTACTTATTTGCTCCATTTCTAAAAACGGACGAAAACTTAAGCATTTTTTTTTAGCCACAAAGTGGCCAAACGAACATGGCTTTAAACAAATATTCCATGATATTTTTATTAAAATACCAGAACCGAACCGTCGTTCGCGTCATTGAATTGATGCGAGAATTGGCTTTGCGTTACAATTTACAGTAGGTGTGTAGACTGCAGCAGACTGGTCTGTCTTGTAGGCTTTCTACTTTCTAATTTTAACTATGTATTTACATTTTAAAATCATATAATCATATTTATATTTACTTTTAAATATTAATGTTTATATCTTATATTTTTATATAGAATGCGCTATGTTTTTACAAAACTCAAAAAGGACTTGCAAATGGAATAATAAAAATATTGAATTAAAATTAACCAAGATGTAAATGAAGGAGGATGAGTGAATGACTAAATAAATATTTGGCTTTGGAATATCAACTTATTTTCACTAATCCTAGTCCCCACTCCCCAAACCCAGTCACTACTGATTACTGACTACTGTGCTGTGACTACTGTCAAGCTTATTATCACTGGGCTCATCAGCGTGATCAGCCACATTTAATTTTGAATAACTAATAAGTCTGATATCTCAGTCGTATGAAGTATTCGTTGTGAGAATGAAGTGGTGAAGGAGCAGGGCAGTAACAGACTCTTAAGCTTAGCTGCCTTAGCATTAATTATCTCTCTCAGTTGGCAAATTTTTCATAATTTCCTAGTTCTAGATTATGAGGAAAAAAAATACTAGTTTTGCAACGTCTACACAACAAAAAAAAGTTGTTTTATTTCATGCGAGGGCCTTTGCTCCCTTTTATTTCCTTAAAGTACAGTCACACGACTTTTTGCACGTGGCATTTTCTAATTCTGATTAAATAATTTAGGATAAAAATTTTGAATTTGGAAACAGAGTAAGAAAACATTTATGAAGCCATAAACAAAATTTATGAATATTTACAAAATCAGAATATAAAATAAAAAATATGGAAAACCCATAAAAATTTTGAACACAAACTCAAGGGCTTCCACCTTGTTGGAAATTGGAACCAAAACATGTCCAAATTAGAGCATATTTGCTAAAATTTATAATATAATTGTTCAAACATGTAAATTCCACAACTTATTGAAAAAAAACTAAAAAAACATTTTTACTTGTTTTTTTCAGGCTGTTTTTTTCATTAAAAAAAACATTTTTTTCGGAAAAAAACGAGCTTGTTTTTTTTCCTTTCCCAACCCTAGACTTTGTGAATCACTGATCTACGCGTTGTAAGACTGTGAAACCCTAACGCGAAATGAAGTATTGATGGAGAAAGTTTATGAAAATATTGAAGTTTGCTTATCCGTTGACAACTATTGTCCACTCTGAGAATGGAACCGATGATTGAGTAGTATACAACATCTCGTATGTGTTTAACCATTTATGTAATTAAAATCAAATCGTAAGTGAGTCTGTTAACTTTTCTTTTGCTCATTAGTATAAACAATTTATTTTGCCTGACTGCAAGGCGTGACTAGTGAGTAGGTACAAGCTGCAGAGTAGCTAGAAAATTTATGTGTCGTGTTTTTTTAACGATTGCACAAGAACATTGGTGTATTTAATTATACAATGTGCAACGTAATCGATAAAAAGGTAATATTTCTTAGATTCCTTGTGCGTAAGTTAGACCCGTTTGATGTAAATTTTATGTGAACATTTTTAGCGTTAAGATTCTTTTGAGTAGTTTGTAGCAATTGATCATTTATCCTCGTACTAACGAATTGAAGGGAGACATGTTCTTATCTGCATATCAAATGTATATATATATATGAAAAATATTTTGAGCATTATTTACTATTGAATTTGAAACATATATATGAGATTTTTCGAATGGAAGGGCTTGTACATTATCGAGTATTATTTGTTACTGAATTTGAAACCATATATATTTGGGACCTTCTCGAATAGCAGGGCTGTTGCATTACTGTTTTATTATTATAATAAATATAGTTATTTGTTATTTGTGTAATTTTGTTCCTTCTCTATTGCCAGGTCGTAAATTAATTTGAAAAAGGGTAACAATGAAAGTTTCTTAAGAATAAGAAATCCCGTGTTACAATATATATATATATATATATATATATATATACTATATATTATATATATATATTATATATATATATATATATATATATATATATATATATATATATATTATTAAATTTTCTAAATTTTGTTTAACACCGTCCATATATATATATACTATATATATATATATATATTATATATTATATATATATATATACAATGTATATATATATTATATATATATATAGGTTAGTAATTTTTTGAGATATAGGGTCAAATATCTATATTTTTTAATATATTTTTAATTTAATACTCCCTTTTTCAAATTTGTCATATTTCTCCAACCTATTCTAAAAACGTTTTAGATAATGCATTTTGCTGGTCCATAGCTTTTGTTCGTTTTTTATCTTGAAACAAATCCATAAACTTCATCAATTTTGTCAAGATGTTCAACATGCATGATATACATCAATTTTGTCTCAATGTTCAACATGCTTGTATAGACATTACTTTCTTTGACTCTGAATTCTGGAAGATATAATTGCAACAAGAGTCAGATATTGACTTCTGGACAGATTCAATCCGTGTTGGTAGACGAACACCCGCCTCTTTCTTTTTAATATTTGAATGACTCAAACAGGGCTAGATTCTCAACAGGCTCGAATATACATATAGAGATTGTGAAAAATTTAAAAAGTTCTTGGAGGGAGATAAAGCTATATATTAATATTTATAACAAAGAAATAAACTGCTATTATTACAACTAATAATAATAAATTAAAAGTATAAGTAATTATTATTATTATTATTATTATTATTATTATTATTATTATTATTATTATTATTATTATTATTATTATTATTATTATTAAATATACTTCAATACTATGTAATGTTGGTATATCTCATGCTCTTCAAGATTTTTTTTTTTTTTTTTTTAATGTAAGTTTTCTAAAACACGATCGACATAGCTTCAATTTTAAAACTTTTGAGATATATTTGATGTAACGTCCCATCATTGGTGAATTTTGGTAAATTGATTTTGTTCGTTATAAATTAGCAATAATTTAAGCATGTTTTCAGAAAATCGACTCCCAATATTTGTGATAAAAATTTAAAGCAATATCTCTTGCGGTTATGATTTGCACCCTAATCGATTTACCATTAAACATTATTATATATATATATATATATATATATATATATAATATATATATATAGTATATATATATATATATATACTAAATTATATTATATATATATATATATCTATATATATATATATTAGGTGATGGATCGAATAGCCGCAACCGCGCATATTTTGACAACTGCAGCCGCGGCCGCAGTTGTCACTGGCGTATACAACCGCAACCGTGGCTATTACTGGTTTCAAAACCGCAACTGCGGTTGTCAGGAGATTTTCTTTTTAAAGATACCCTCTTTTGCTTTCAAAGCTTTCTCCCTCTCTCTCTCATTATTATTATTATTTGCAAGTTCTTTCTATTCTAAATAATTCTTTATTTTCAAAAGAAAATTTATTAAGGACTATTCTAAAATAAAAAGAAGTTAAAGTCTTTAATCTTGTACCAATATTCCGCCTGTATACTTCGGGCATATTCACGGTTAACTAATTATTTTGCAAATACTGCTATTATCATGGATACTAGGCTACCTGCAAATTGATCAAATTTTCAAAAAATATTCAGGCATTCATTCATTTCTTTAATTTCACTTTGATGTCTGACGTAAGTTTTTTAATAGTGATTCTCCTATACGAAGATAGTTGAAATTGCCAACTTGAAATAAGATTTTAAAACAACAAGCAATATCAATTGTAGGAGGGGATTTGTGTTCCGTCGTGTAATTCTCCCATATTTTACTTGGTTTATACCTCTGTTGTATAACTCGGGTTCTTAAAGTGTTAGTTGTGTATCCCACATTATAGCAATTAGATCCTGCTTCATTACAATTAAATTGATACACAACATAACTTCTGTAATCTTCCACGGGTACTAGAATATGAGGACCCTCGTCTCGGTTTGTAGTAGCTTCTTACATTTACATTTTTTTTGATAACATGTTCCTTGACAATTATGTGTAATTTTTGCTCATCTCTGGTAAAGTTTGTCAAATTTGATGATTTAAAGTAAAAAGCTAACTTGCTTTTCATGTCAAGAGAATTATTATTATTATTATTATTATTATTATTATTATTATTATTATTATTATTATTAGCAGCAGCAGTAGGATAATAGTAGTAGTAAACAAAGTAATTGTTAAATTGTTTTTATTGCTTACAACCGCAACCGTGGTTGAAAAATTTAAGAAACCGCAAAGGAAAACCTGCAACCGCGTTGTTGAAAAATGTAGGAAACCCGCCAAAAAACCGCAACCGTGGTTATTGAAAAAATTAATTTTCGCTCTATCATAATATTACTATATAGTATATATAATATATATATATATATATATATATATATATATATATATATTATATATATATATATATATATATATATAGTATATATATATATATATATAATATCTAGAATATATATATATATATATATATATATATATATATATATATATATATATATATATATATATATATATATATATATATATATATATATTATATATATATAACTATAAATATATAATATATATTTTTTTAATTATATAATAATATATATATATATATTAATATAGTATATATAGTTATATATTATATTATATTTGGGGGAAGCAGAAAAAGATGTTTTTATATTCCTCATATCCTATACTACAGACATAGTCGGATGAATTGCCTCTCTCTCTCTCTGAAAAAATTTCCCGAAGCTTATTATTTAAAAATTGGGTATTTTCATACGATTGTCTGGTCCTTGTAGCGGTCCTAAAAGTATTTTGGTTGCAGGTTGAAACAAGGGCAACCTCCGATTGCTCCAGATATTTTGACTCACGGATATAGATCAGAGACGTGCTGAGCATTCAAACATGTCGCTTACAGATAATTAAATTTCAAGAGTTTGCTCCTTTGAGCTACTACGAGTAACACCCACAACCTCAGAAACTTATAAGCCTCTTTGGACTTGAAAAATTAGGTACTTTGTAATAATAGTTTTCGCTTTGTAAATATTTAACTTATGAAGTGCTTTTAATATTTTTTCATTTTCTGGCATAACATATACGATGTAATTTCATACGAAATGAACATCCAATTATCATTAAAACATTACTTTAATCAGCTCATAGGAAATTCGTCCTCTCAATTGAAATAAATCACGTACTGTATATTAGTAATCCACCGTTTTATATTACGCAACTGATGGTTACAATCACAAGTTTCTCTGGAGTATTAATGGTAACTTTAAAATTTCCACATCCGAAAATAGAAGGAGTAATGTTATTTCTTTTGAATTATATAGTTTTCTTGATTTTGATAACCGATTCAATTCTTTATATCAAGCTCTTTGAAATAACGATCCAACCAGATTTTAACACCGGTTTCAAATTTTCGCTGTAATATACAAAGTACAGCCATCCACGTTTATGATAGGTAGACTATTGAAAACTAAACTACTACAATTAATTTAAATTAAAATCTATATTGTCGAACTTTGAAGTTTTGAAAGAGAATGAAATAATAGAGAATTCTCTGTATCATGTGAAGGATTAGCTTTCTATTATCTTTATAATGTTTTGGACCCTCATCCCCATAAATATTCGTTCCGAAAACCAATACAGAGATGGTCGAGCTTCAATATGAAGCTTTTTCATCAAGATTTATTATGATTATTATTATTATTATTATTATTATTATTATTATTATTATTGGTATACGCTACCCTTCATTGCACTTATTGTAGGAACACTAACCAAAATTAAATACATCTAGATACTTCTTTAACTAATTATTGATTTTGGTTAATGGGTAATTTGAACAAATTTTCTGTCTATGTATTTAATAGAAGCTAAAAACCATTATCCTTTACGCACTACAAATGATCATTTTTCTCTCGGGAATGCCTAGTCCCTATTTTATGAAGTTTTATAGTTCATCAAAAGTAAAAGATAATATCAAACATATAAATTGTAACGTTTTTAATTCACAGTTAACTTTCCTCATTTCCATTCGTGTCGTCACCAACTCAAAAATAAAAACGTGAGAAACATTAAAATTAAAACCTTAAAAAGATCTATATGGCGCTTTGGTGTTTAATTAGTTGAATCAAGCAGTGCTTCATGATCATCAAGATTCCAATCTTATATCATTTACCACCCGAACTTGTTCCTTTTTCAGAAACCTTTCAAAATTTCTTTCCGTCCTCACCACATCTTGATAAAATCCGTTATAATTAACATCGTTTGTGCATTAATAATTAGGTGACTAATTGGAAGCAACATATCAAGTTTATCAACTCGATCTTGAATATGTTGCAGCTCTTATAACGCGTTGATTAATTACTTGAATTTCATTTAGAAAACATCTAGCTTGCTCAGGATGTAGTTCAGCTTGTGTTGCAATACCTGTATTTCCTGGATCGTTGGTGAGAGCTTGAGGAGCTCCTGGTACTCCCATATTGATGGCATTTAAACGAGCTCGGGCAGTTCGGTTATAATTTAAAATTCTACCCACAATACCATGTGTTCTATCAAAAGCAGCATTGGCCCTATCTGCACCAATATTAACAACGTTGGAAATATTCTTGGCCCAATCTAAAGCAAGATAAGTGCTGTTAACAAGGCATGTAAAGGCTGGTAAAGACCTAAATTATACTGATTTAAGGCGTATTGACCTCGATTATTAACGTTATAATAATGGTTTATTAGAAACTGAAGTAATTGATTGAGGATCAGGTGTGGGTACATATTACAGTAAAATTCTTATTTAACAAAGTATTAAAAAAAAACATCTTAATTTTTTTAAACGTTAAATACTTAATGTTTTATGAGAACCATTATAAAATAGCTATGATGTTTATTTATCTTGTATGGTTATTTACACATTTCGTATCGCTGTAGTAGCCTCGCCCACTGCAGGGTTGCTAGATAGTTTGAAGAACTTTTAGAGGCAAATTAGGTAAAAGTTAGCCAAAATTAGCTATATATATATATATATATATATATATATATATATTTTATATGTGTATGAGTTTCTATGGATGCTCTCAATATAAAATTATATATATATATATTCAGTGGCGACTCGTGTATATGAGCGATGGAGCGATCGCTCCTCCTCACTAATTAAATAATTAAACATAAATTCTGAATTATAACACTTAATTAAAAGATCATGTTTTTAATAAATAATTGAATGGAAATTTTAAAAACTCTTGTAATAAGGCAGAAACGTAAGAAAATTTCATCTAATAAAAAGAAATTGAATAAACATACTTGTCTCAGTTGCAGGGATGGCATTTTTGGTGATTTTTTTGATTTTTTTTAAAAAAAATCAGTGATTTTTTTTATTTTTTTTTATTTTTTTTTATTTTTTCAGGTTCGTAACGTCACGCGATATATAA
>JABUQX010005889.1:30000-37500 GCA_015478945.1 Trachelipus rathkii
GGGAAAAAAAAGGTATTTTGTCCTTATTTCTTTTAACAGGGATAGCCTTAGTAGGTCTTCAAATTGCAATATTTTAAGTTTTTTTTTTAAATATAGGGGCTGTATGCTCATAGAAGTTTTTAGTGGGACTTAGTAGACGGATGAAACGTTTTTTCATCAAAATAACCGAATTTATCGCTGATTTGCTAGCCATGCTGTAGACTGGGAGACTATAATAGATGTGGGTGTATATGTGCATAATATATCTTCTTCAGTATATATAAAGGAATGTATTTTTTTAGTTTGACTAGTATATACATGTATTTCGCTAGTTTGCTCACTAGCTGTTTAATATGTTCTTTAAAGGTTAGTTTTTTATCTATTGTTACTCCCAGTATTTTGGTATTTGTCTCTTTTCAATTCAACTACTTTGATTTTAATGTTAAAATTATCAGCTATAGTTTTATTGCTAATAATAATGTATGACGCTTTCTGCAAGTTTAGTGACGGTTTATTCGAATCTATCCAAGTTGTGATCTTATTTAAAGTGTCTGCTGTTGTTTGTGATAGTATGACCGGATTTTTATCCCTTATTAATATTGAAATATCATCAGCAAATGAAACCATGAAGGAGTCGTGTGAATTAAATAGATCATTGGTATATAGTGTGAATAATAATGGAATGAGAATGGATCCTTGTGGAACACCGCAAGTTGTTTGAAGTGGTTCCGAGCATATTTCACCTATTTTTACATACTGAGATCTTTCACTTAGGTATGATCTAAACCATTGTAGTGTTTCATTCATTCCCTTTCCTAAGCAGTATATCATGATCTATTGTATCAAGTGCTTTTGTAAGATCCAATAAAATAAGAGCAGTGAAATGTTTATGTTCTATATTTTCATATATTTTCTCAGTCAAATAAACCAGGGCTTCAGTTGTTGATCTGTCCCGGGACGAATGTATTCTTTTAATATTTTGGTTATTGTCTCGCTATTTCTATTTGGTACGGGAACGAAAAAACATTTCCCTGTCCCTCTTTCTATTCCACCTATTACCCACTTGCTTTTCAAAATACGCCCTTTATTGTACTTGCGTTTTCCAAACACAGTTTCATCTACTTCTACAACTTTATTTTTACCCCCAAGTTTATTTACTCTAGCTTAAAATTTCGTTTCCACGCACTTCTCTACAAAACTATGCCATCCACATCAAGTTTCCATGACAATGACCTAGCATTCGTTTTTACTAAGGACGCTAATTAATAAATAAATTTCTTTAGCGACTGTACTATACTCGCAAACTATTTTGCTAAAAACAAATTCCTTTGAGACCTGCCACAAATAAATTTTGTTGCACTTTTTTTTCACACATCAATAAATATAAATTTCTTTTCTTTAAAATATAATTTACAATACATTTAGATTCGGTAATTATTTTTTTGGTGAAACTAAAGAAGTTACCCGCAATGTATCTCGAAAACTAAGATCAGGTACAAAGAAAACTGATAACTATTATGGAATCGCGTATGAAATTTGTAAGGAAAATGAAAAAAAAATTATTTTTTTTTTAAATTTTTTTTTTATATTTCCAAAACTACGATAGGTACAAGAAAACTAATAAGATACATATTTAGAATCAGCGTATGAAATATGTTGAAAAAAAATTTATTTTTTTTTAACTAGATAAACCCCAGGGTAACCCGCAAAGATGCAAAGAGTCGGGTCTCTCGGCCTCCTGGGAACGGCAGGGTAGGACTATTTTCCCCCTCCGGGGAGGGTCTCAGGAACCCCCGTCTTTGGTATTTGGGTGTCGCGGGGTTCCTATCGCCCCTTCCCCTACGGGGTATGGAAAACGTCCCCCCCTCTGTCCCACCGTCGGCTCGAGCCCCCTAAAAGAATTTTATACGCTGATTCCATATATGTTATTAGTTTTCTTCTACCTATCGTAGTTTTGGATATAAAAAAAAAATAAAAAAAAAGTAAATTTTTTTTTTCATTTTCCATACAAATTTCATACGCTGATTCCATATATGTTATCAGTTTTCTTGTACCTATCTTAGTTTTCGAGATATGATGCGGGTAACTTCTTTAGTTTGGCCCATTTTTTTTACTTACAATTAAGTTAAAATGTAAACACCATATTAATTCACTTTCATTAGAACAAAGCAAAACACATCATTCAGTAACATTTTCTAGAATACAACTAAATTTATATTTAGTCATTTGCAATTCGCTGCAAAATTACGCTGCCATATAAAATAAAAAACGGACATTTATAAGAGGATGACTCCGTTTATAGGGGAAAATTTTCGATAAGAAAAGCAACAAATTTCAAGTATTTTCTTTATTGTGGCAATTTCTATTATTAGCGTTATTTGCATATATCTATGAATTTTAATATTTATTAGGTAAATTTTCTATAAAATTATAAAATATTTTTAGTACATATGACATTTTTAAGAAATTAGCAAAGATTATTATTATTATTATTATTATTATTATTATTATTATTATTATTATTATTATTATTATTTAATATGAATTTTATTTTTTCCTGTTCTTTTATTTTCGATTATTAATATAATTTATGGGAGTTTTTATTTTGAAAAAACTCAACGACGGACCCGCGAGCATAGCGAATGGGGCACGGTACGTGGAAGATGATATAGAGGGGGGGGCGAAGGCCCCACCCCGAATCAAAAAATAAAATATATAAAAATATCAAATATCAATTTATTATTATCAATTATTACAGGGGATTTTGTATGTACATGGGGGGTCGTTTATTTTTGATTATTAATATAATAATATTAATATAAAAACTGTACTAAAACCCCCGAAATCAAAAATAAACGACCCCCCATGTATATACAAAATCCCTGTTATAATTGCAACAATCATTATTTCGGTGAAAATATAGTAGATTTTAAACGCAGAAAATCCCAGCAAAAACATGATCTAAACACACATGAGGAAAACTCTGCCTTATCCACCATAGACTTAAAACAACCATCCACATTAACAATTAATAACTGTCCATCATTCCGTAATATTAACAAACACAAAAATCAGACAATCTGAGAAGCATTTTGCATATACATCTTCCAATTTCAACCGTCGCCCTGGGGATCAACTATAGACTATATACAGAACAATATTTGAAGAGTTCAGCATGCTACAAAAATACTTAGACAACAACTTCCTCAGAACTAAATAGAATCACATAGAAAACAGTTTTTCGCCTTGTTTAATGTCAAAGCTAGAAGAAAGTCATGTTACTACAATGACGAAAGCTCGCAAATGTATATGTTTTAAATTGTGTTTTTAAATATAAAATAGATTCCTAATAGCAACAAAGGGTTTTAATAATTCATATATATAATATATATATATATATATAGAGATAAATGTTTTTTAATATATATATTTATATATATTTAATTATATATATATATTATATATATTATATATATAGCTTATATCATTATATATATATATATATATTATATATATAATATATTATATATATATATATATTATATATATATATATATATATATATATTATATATATATATATATATATGTAAAAAAAATTATTTAAAAAGTATTATACATAAATTTATATATATATATATATAATATATATATATATATATATATATATATATATATTGGAGCACTTCGTTCTCTCCTACCCACCAATCATTGCTTTTGGGTTGGAGGCTTGGGATGGTGTTACTAGGATTCTTGCGGCCATCTCCTGGATGGATACGGTCTTAGTTCTTTATTAAATTTTTGCACATTGCCCTATTTTTAATTTCCATTTGTTTGAACAATACTTCACCCTAGGTCTAAAATTCGCAAATCACGTAAAGTACTCTCGCAGGTCTGGCACACTACGATTTTGTCTGCCCATATATTCCTGCGATATGGCATATAACCAACGCTTTTCTTTGACCTTGAGATCTGCCCCATTGGTGCCCAGATCAAGGTCTGTGCAATTTAGTAAGGCGGCACCGCAAGTCTACCACCACCCATCGGATCAACTGAAATTTAAACAATTCCGTGATTCACCACAGCCTACCCCCACAGGGGGCCTCTGGAAACGGACCATGAGCAAAGGCCTCACTGGCTCATGCTGAGGCGATTGGTGGGGCCATTTTGTTCTACCACCACCTTATTCGCTCGCAAGTCCCTCTACAATTCTCTTGCACTGGCCTGCTTTCTTTTACTTTTATCGCTTTCCAAAGGAGCGCCTTGCCGGAGACTCATCAAAACACCTGATTTAAAAAACCGTGGCTCCCGCCTCCTCCAATTTAATTTCCTTTACAGCCACGATATTCTCTTCTTAGCCAATCCATTCCACTTTGTTCATGGGAGCGTCCTGGAGGACCAACTGATTGTATTCTACACGATGCTTCTTCTGCATGTGTACTTTCATACCCCTTTCCGTGGCAAATGAAGCAGGGTATGCCACTCCTGATTGCGCTATCGCGTTAGTCGGGCGGCCTACCTGAACGGCTTTGTTTGCCCGAGGATATCTGGTAATAGGACAAATTGTTCCAACCCAGGCCCCAACTGATGGGATCTGAGTTTGCTCAGTTAGCGTCTGTGAAGTCTCGAAGAAAAGGAAAATGTCATATTCAATAAAAACAGAGAGGGGACAATTCGAAATACCAGAACCACCCAGACACCAGGAATTCCCGGCTGGACCTCTAAAGAGGTTTCTGATCAGTGATATAAGATACAAATCACTTAAGCTCAGGATACTGAAGCAGCAGCGGAACTGCGCAACGACATGACGTATATACTGTCACAGGCTACAATCGGAATTTCCTTTACCAAAGAGAGTCATAGTTACTCCCGCCGTTCACCCGGTTTTAAAAATTTTTAGTTCATTAAATATTTTAAAGAGAAAATGTCTTCGATGATTAATCCAGAATATAATCTGGATTTCAAAAGATGCAAATGTATCGAAACTTATACCTTTTTGGGCTTGAAATAGTAAGTGCTATGTAAAAAAAGTCTAAAATTTGAAGTTTATTCGATCTCATCATCAAAAGTTTGCTTTTAAGGTTTAATTCATACTTACCACAACTCAACCACATTATTTAAACACCTTAACGTATTGTGGTAAAAGCTTTGGTCCAGTTGTGGTATGTATGAGTTAAGCCCAACGAGTAGTAAAAGTACTACAACAAAGAATCAATCTTTGTCTCATTGATGATAACTTTTAAACTTCCACATCCGAACATAAAGAGTAATGTTATTTTTTTTGAATTGCAGTAATTTTGATGCCCGATTCAATTCTTAATAGCAAGCTCTATGAAATAATAAAAATCCAACCAAAATTTTAACAAAGGTTACAAATTTTCGTTATAGTATACAAAGTACAGCCATCACGTTTATGGTAAGTAGACTACTGTAACTAAAGTCCTAGGATAAACTTCACCCCCACAAAATTATATATATGACTCTTTTTGATAGAAAATAAAAAATTTCAAACCAAAAGTACAGCAATTAATTTAAATTAAAATCTTTGTTGTCGGACTTGGAAGTTTTGGAAGAGGATGATATAATAGAGAATTCTCTGTATCATGTGAGGGATTAGTTTTCTATTACCTTTGCAATGTTTTGGACCCTCATCCACACAAATATTCGTACCAATAACCAATACTGACATGGTTGAGCTTTAATATATTGCTTTTTCATCGCAAGATTTATTATTATTATTATTATTATTATTATTATTATTATAATTATTATTATTATTATTATTGGCTGGTCAATGAACTGGTCAACAAAAATAATGAAAGAAAAAGAAAAATAAATAAATAAGGAAATAAATAAAAACGGAAAAATATTAAAAGAGCAAAAAGAAATTGCCGACGAACTCAATAATTACTTCGTAAATATTGGTAAACTAAATGTATCAAACATGCCTCTTAGTCAAACATCGTTTGAAACTTTTTTGGGAGACTACGGTTCTCCCTTTTCCTTTAGAAATTTTGCGGTGTCAGAAGTCAAAGCGGCAATTGCGGACCTAAAAAATAAGAAATGCGATATTCATACCATCCCCAACCACGTTTACAAAATCATTGCTGGCATAATTGCGTCTCCTCTAAAAGATCTCTTTAACATTTCATTTTACAAGGGGATATTCCCAGAAATCTTAAAAGTCTCACGTGTCACGCCTGCTCATAAAAAAGGTGATAAAACTGACCTTAAAAACTATAGACCGATATCAATTACACATGCAATAAGCAAAATATTTGAAAAGCTAGTATTAAATTGAATAATAAATTATCTTAATACGAATAATATTGTTAACGACTTTCAATTTGGTTTTAGCCCTGGTTTGTTTAACTGAGAAAATATATGAAAATATAGAACATAAACATTTCACTGCTCTTATTTTATTGGATCTTACAAAAGCACTTGATACAATAGATCATGATATACTGCTTAGGAAAGGGAATGAATGAAACACTACAATGGTTTAGATCATACCTAAGTGAAAGATCTCAGTATGTAAAAATAGGTGAAATATGCTTGGAACCACTTCAAACAATTTGCGGTGTTCCACAATTGTCCATTCTCGGTCCATTATTATTCACACTCTATCCAAAGTTGTGACTTATTTTAAAAGTGTTAAGAATTATTATTAATAGTGTGACCGGATATTTATTCCTTATTATATTGAAATATCATCCAAATGAAACCATGAAGGAGTCGTGTGAATTAAATATCATTGGTATATAGTGTGAATAATAATGGACCGAGAATGGACAATTGTGGAACACCGCAAATTGTTTGAAGTGGTTCCAAGCATTTTCACCTATTTTTTACAATAAACTGAGATTCTTTCACTTAGGTATGATCTAAAACCATTGTAAGTGTTTCATTCATTCCTTTTCCTAAGAGTATATTCATATCTATTGTATAAGTGCTTTGTAAGATCCAATAAAATAAGAGGAGTGGAATGTGTTAGGATTATATTATTTTCCATATATTCTTCTCAGTTAAACAAACGCAGGGCTAAAACGCAATTGAAAGTCGTTAACAAATTATTCGTATTAAGATAATTTATTATTCAATTTAATACTAGCCTTTTTCAAAATATTTTGCTTCTTGTATGTGTAATTGATATCGGTCTATAGTTTTTAAGGTCAGTTTTATCACCTTTTTATGTGCAAGGGTGACACGTGAGACTTTAAAGATTTCTGGGAAAATTCCCTGTTAAATGAAATGTTAAAGAGATCTTTTAGAGGAGACGCAATTATGCCGCAATGATTTTGTAAACGTGGTTGGGATGGTATGAATTATCGCATTTCTGATTTTTTAGGTCCGCAATTGCCGCTTTGACTTCTGACACCGGCTTTTTTTTTGTAAAGGAAAAGGGAGACCGTAGTCTCCCAACAAAAGTTCAAACGATGTTTGAGCATAAAGAGCCAGTTTTGATACATTTAGTTTACCAATATTTACGAGTAATTATTGAGTTTTCGTCGGCAATTTT
>JABUQX010005889.1:40000-42500 GCA_015478945.1 Trachelipus rathkii
TTTGTTGCTATTAGGAATAACTATTTTATTTAAAAAACACATTTAAACTTAAATACATTTGCGAGCTTTCGTCATTGTAGTAACATGACCTTCTTCTACTTTGACAATTAAACAAGGCGAAAAACTGTTTTCTATGTGATTTCTATTTAGTTCTGAGGAAGTTGGTTGTCTAAGATATTTTTGTAGATGCTGAACTCTTCAAATATTGTTCTGTATATAGTCTATAGTTTGATCCCAAGGGCGGCGGTTTGAAATTTGTAAGATGTATATGCAAAATGCTTCTGCGATTTTCTGATTTTGTGTTTGTAATATTACGAATGATGGACATGTATTTAATGTTAAATGTGATTGGTTGTTGTTAAGTCTATGGGTGTGTTAAGGCAGAGTTTTTCCTCATGTGTGTTTAGATCATGTTTATGCTGGGATTTTCTGCGATTTGAAACTATGTTTGAAATCTATGATTGTTGCAATTATTACAGGGGATTTGTATATACATGGGGGGTCGTTATTTTTGATTTCGGGGGTTTTAGTACAGTTTTTATATTAATATTATTATATTAATAATCAAAAATAAACGACCCGCCCATGTACATATAATTACTGCCTCAAAGCAAGTAATAAAATTGATATTGATATTTTTATATATTTTATTTTTTGATTCGGGTGGGGCCTTCGCCCCCCCTCTATATCATCTTCCAGTACCGTGCCCCATTCGCTATGCTCGCGGGTCCGTGGTGGAGTTTTTTTCAAAATAAAAACTCCCATAAATTATATAAATAATCGAAAAATAAAAGAACAGGAAAAATAAAATTCATATTAATAATAATAAATAATATATAATAATAATATATAATAATATAATATAAATATCTTTGCTAATTTCTTAAAATGTCATATGTACTAAAAATATTTTAATAGTTTTATAGAAAATTTACCTATAAATATTAAAATCATAGATATATATAACGCTAAAATGAGAAATTGCCACAAATAAAGAAAATACTTGAAATTTGTTGTTTTCTTATCGAAAATTTTCCCCATATAAACGGAGTCATCCTATAAATGTCCGTTTTTTTATTTTATATGGCAGCGTAATTTTGCAGCGGATTCCAAATGACTAAATTATAAATTTAGTTGTTATTCTAGAAAATGTTATTATTTTTTTTTTTTTGTACTGAATGATGTGTTTGCTTGGTTCTAAGAAAGTGATTATATGGTGTTACAATTTTAACTTATTGTAAGTAAAAAAAAATGGCCAAACTAAAGAAGTTTACCCGCATCATATCTCGCAACTAAGATAGGTACAAGAAAACTTGTTGCACATATATGGAATTAGCAAGAAATTTGTATGGAAATTGAAAAAAAAATTTACTTTTTTTTTTATTTTTTTTTTAATATCCAAAACTACGATATTTAGAAGAAAACTAATAACATATATGAATCAGCGTATAAAATTCTTTTAGGGGGCTCGAGCCGACGGTGGGACAGAAGGGGGAACGTTTCCATACCCCGTAGGGGAAGGGGCGAAGAACCCCCGCGACACCCAATACCAAAGAGCGGTTCCGGAGACCTCCCCGGAGGGGGAAATAGTCCTACCCTGTCGTCCCCCAGGAGGCCGAGAGACCCCGACTCTTTGCATCTTTGCGGTTTACCCTGGGGTATTCTTAGTTAAAAAAAAATAAATCTTTTTTCATACATATTTCATACGCTGATTCTAAATATCTTATTAGTTTTCTTGTACCTATCGTAGTTTTGGAAATATAAAAAAAAAATTTAAAAAAAAAATAATTTTTTTTTCATTTTCCTTACAAATTTCATACGCTGATTCCATATATGTTATCAGTTTTCTTGTACCTATCTTAGTTTTCGAGATATCATGCGGGTAACTTCTTTAGTTTCACCAAAAAAATGTGTAAAATGTAAATGTAATTGTAAATTATATGAAAGAAAAGAAATTTATATTTATTGATGTGTGAAAAAAAAGTGCAACAAAAATTATGGTGCAGTCTCAAAGAATTTGTTTTTAAGCAAAATTAGTTTGGAGTATAGTACAGTCGTAAAGATAATTTATTTTATTAATTAGCGTCCTTAGTAAAACGAATGCTAGGATTGTCATGGAAAACTGATGTGGATTGGCATAGTTTTTGTAGAGAAGTGCGTGAAACGAAATTTTAAGTAGAGTAAATAAACTTGGGGGTAAAAATAAAGTTGTAGAAGTAGATGAAACTGTGTTTGGAAAACGCAAGTACAATAAAAGACGTATTTTGAATAGCAAGTGGGTAATAGGTGGAATAGAAAGAGGAGCAGGAAAATGTTTTTTTTGTTCCCGTACCAAATAGAAATAGCGAGACAATAACCAAAATATTAAAAGAATACATTCGTCCCGGGACAACTCTAATAACGGACGAGTGGAAAGGTTACAGAAATTTGAAAGATATAGATCTAAATCATATGACAGTGAACCATTCTTTACGCTTCGTTAATCTACGAGATGGGGCTT
>JABUQX010005890.1:0-5000 GCA_015478945.1 Trachelipus rathkii
AAGTTATCGCAGTTTGAGATCTCGAAGCACCGAAAGCCGTACTTAATCAGAAAGAAGGAAAGTAGGATTCCAGATATTCTAAGAGAGTGAGAGTTGAGAAGGGTCTCAAAGATCTTAGATAGAATAAGTGAGAGCTAATAGGCGATTAGTTAGAAGGATCAGAGCAACATCATTTTTTCGGAATAGGTTGAGACATATGCGCGACTTCCAACACTGAGGAAATGTACTAGTATTAGGCATAAGGAATATAGTTGAACGAGGGTGGGTCAGCACGGAAGGACACTTCTCAAAACATCGGAGAGAATGCCATCGGGCCACGCCGCCTTCCTAACGTTATAATTCAGAGCTCATGCACCCGATCAAGAATGACAGGTAAAGGCATGGACCACCTGAGAGGAGAAGCCGTAGAAGCAGAATACCAGAATCGTCAGGGTTGAATTAGAGGAAATTAGGAGGGCCAAGAGAGATGATTGGCCGTTCAAGTGGATATTACAACAGAAGTCATCAGAGCAATAAGAGAGGAAAGGAGGATTTACAGAGATTGTTAGAGATGTCTTTTGGCAAGGAGGCCAGAGAATTGTGTCAGCTGGAGAACCAAGAGTCAGCGCATTTTCGTTTAATGAAAGTCCGGCTTTCTCGTCGAAGAGTATCCTGCAACGATTTCTAGCTGAATAAAAATTGGCAAGAGTGAGGAGAACGAGAATTCTTCCACACCCGATAAGCATGTCTCTAGCCTGAATGGCCAGGGAAAAAGCACGATATCGAACCATGTATTTTGAGGAGAAAAAGATTTAGTCCAAAGAAGGAATGAACCTGCTCATCCATCAACGATTACAGTTCCCATTTTATCGGCAGAATCTGAAGTGTCTTTAAGAGTCAAAGCAGTCACTTCACTTATAGTTAAGAAGCAACGCAATGCCCCCAATCGGCCCGACAAAGTGCCAGAAAAAACCCATATGGGCAGGATGGAGATGTTGGAGAGAACAGATTAAAATAAGTGATATAAGGTGGTCGATTTTACTCGATAGGCGGTGGTGTATTGTATAGAGGAAGACTAGTGGGAAAACTAGGCGTCAAGTAGTGGTCAAGAATCCGGTATGGGACGACCAGAATGTGTGTTAGGTTAATTTAATGCAGTATGCTCCAGATCGTTGAGAATACTGAGTGATTCCGCTTCCTCCCAACTAAATCAATACGAGAGGAACCCACAATTCAGTTTGTGGTACATTGAAATCCCCTAAAAATTAGAGGGACCTGCAGCTATTGCATGAGAAGAGTATAACAGTCTCGCGGAGAAGGGTTAAGTTAATCAAAAAAGGCATGAAAAACTGTTTGTAGGAAACAGTAGCAGAAGCATAAGAATATTTTAGTAGAAGGAAGAAGGATTTTAAGCCACAGAACGACTCGACAGTTAAGGGCAGATCGAAAGATTTCCTCGAACGTTGTGTATAGGAATGTCTTATATTTACATTAGGCACATTTACTCCACCCTAAAAACAAGGAATTATAAAATAAGTTATAGATTGGAATATATTAAACAGTTGAAGGATGAATTCTTAGCCATCTGGGTCTTAGACAAGAGCATAAAATTAAGTTTAGAGTTAGAGAGGGTATTCCAGGGATGCAGAGTTAGAGTGCAAGCCATTTATGTTGGTAAGTCAAAAGTAAGCCACGCCTGTGCAAATCTGCTATCATACACGCACCACGCACACGCACGACGAACACGCCACACGCACACGCACACGCACACGCACACGCAATCACCAAAAAAAAGAAAGAAAAAAAAAGAGAAACAAATAACAAAAACCAAAGGAGAAATGAGGAAAAATCATTCGTACGCTTAAAACCTTAAATTTTTAAAACGAGATAAACCCCTATTTACAGCAAATATCTAAAATATGGATAATCCAGAAAGTTTAAAAACACTCACGCACTCACACGCTTTCACGAAATTGCGTACAATAAAAAAATACGTATTGACAACTAAAAAAGTGATAAATCTGTATAAATTATTATAATGGCTGTCCAAATAGGTAAATTTTACGGCTAAAGACGAAGTTGGAGAAACGCTAAAAATCGAAGTTAAAAAAGAATCAAGGAAAAAAAAAAAACATAAAACTTAGGTACTAGCTATCTATATCGAACTAGATTTATTATTGAATCTAAAAAGTTTCTCATAATTTTTCACCCAAAAAAGTAAGAATATCGGCTAAGTATCGGCCATTTTGACCCATACCGATACCGATACCGAAATTTTTGCCGATACCCGATACTACCGATACCGATGACGATTACCGATACTATCGGTACATCCCAAATATTAATTATGAATATATATAACGGATAATATTATTATATATAGTATATATTATATATATATTATTATATATATTATATATTATATAATATTATCATTTAATTACTTGTATATTATATACTATAGCTATAGATATATAAATATATACTAATATATATTAATATATATAATATATTATATATATATTATATATAGATATATATATACGTAATATATATATATATATATATATATATATATATTTATATAATAATATATATATATATATATATATATATATATATATATATATATATAGATATATATATATAATATATATATATATATATATATATATATATATATATATATATATATATATATAGATATACCGATATATAGATATATATATATATATATATATATATATATATATATATATATAGATTATATAATATAAATAATATTAAATTATATATATATTATATAATATATATATATTATATAACGCATGAAAGTTACTAAAACGTAACAGATGAAATAGGGAAACAACCAAAGCAACCAAAACATCAACCACGATTGGGGGCAGCTAAATTCACTAGGATTAACCGAGCACCGGAATTTCCCATACCGCACCGCACCAGAGTAAGCCCCAGCCACCGCACCACAATAAGTTATTTTTTCGCGCCGCTAAGCACCTCTACGTTTCAATATGCACCGTGCTTCACACAGCAGCTCTATATTTAAAAAATCGCACACAACCGAGGCACCGACGCAGCGCACCGCACCGCACCGCACACCATCCAATGCGTCGGCCAACCCTAATTTCAACACTTTAAGTGTAACTTTGACTTTCATTTACGCTAATTAATTATAATAAACCGTAAAGTGCACATACGGAATCCTATCGGAATTTATCCGGAATTCAACCGGAAAACATGCAAATGAAAACAAATTTTCCACTGATTTAACCTCTGCCTTCATTATGTAAATGTTTCCTCACGTGTATAAAGGCCTTTAAACAATTATAATTTGCTTGTGTTTGTGTGTGTGTGTGAGTAAACTGAATATATATATATATATATATATATATATATTATATATAGATATATAAATATACTATATGTATACAGTAATATATATAATATATATATATATATATATATATATATATATATATATATATATATATATATATATATATATATATATATAAGTAATATATATATATATATATATATTATATATATATATATAATATTATATATATATATATAATATTAATTATATAATAATAATATAATATATATATATATATATATATATATATATATATATATATATATATATATATATATATCGAGATAAAAATATATGAGATGTACCGACATTTAAATTTTAACATATTTAATGCCGTACGTGAAATGAAACATTTTGCACAAAGTATTTACATAAAAATGTGATATAACTTTGATATGAGATTATTATATTAAAAGTTAAAATTTATTTCAATTGAATTTGACTTGCGGGTGAAAACAAAAAAATTTAGATGAATTTGTTTGTTTGTTTTCTCATTATAATTATGCCTTGAAACTCTGGATTGTCAATTAATCTCATTTTGAGTTGCATCAAGGAAGTTTCAACGTTTTTCTCACTATTAAAGATATGCCCTTGGCAGAGAGCTCTAATTATGATCACTTAAAAAAATAAAAAAGAATTTTACTAGTTATTTGAGAAACAATAACTAACTTGTATTATATTTACAATTAAATGAAATTAAACATAATATTTTTAATCATTTGGTAGGACAGTAGGACAATTGTACATTAGCAAAACCGGTTATTATGTTATCGATAATGTTATTTTTTGGGTTGTGGCATTGTGTTTGCTACTAAGAGCTCGTTCTCAAATTTTCTGACCCGGACTATGAATTCCGAATTTTTTAGCTTTTAGGGAGCGTCCAGACCGAATCGCAAGGTCAGTCGCTGATAGTATTTTAAATTGGAGGCCACATAAAGCCGAAATCAAGCTATTACGCTATCCTGTCGGCTCGGCTTATCCGCAAGATTTAGAGTACTATGAAATTGGATTAGTATACGCAACACCGTTCACAATCGGCGGCCTACTTACGTTCGGTCTGGAAGAGTCTTTACGGTTGAGGCATATGACGGGTGATATTGGATGTTGGTTTTTCATCACATTTATTCTTTTAATAATAATATTTCTATTGATATTCTAATTTGAAAAAATTAATTAACTTTGCATCATTTGTGTTAAAATTTTTCATATAAAATATTTGGATTGGAGGAATACCTTTGTAAACGAAAAACAGAGAAAATATATGTGGAGTGAACATGAAGAACACCAGTAATGGCAGTGCGTAATAACGGCAGTACGTAATAATTACGGAAAACTCGAGATGGAAATGAAAGGGAAAGGAGAAATTAGCTTTAATTAACTTCAGAGACGCATGCCATGCCATGCCATGCCCAAATGCCATGCCATACCCAAATGCGTTATAGTAAGTCAAGCGTCACTACACACGTCTCGCATCGGTATTATTCCTAAGGGAAGAAGTCAGATATCAGTACTGTAGGAAAGGATATAACCAGTTGACCTGCTGACCTCAAACGACGAAACCCACACTGACGGTAATAAAGAAATGAATGAGGTACCGAATAATACCAGAAACAGTTACAGGTCT
>JABUQX010005890.1:7500-15000 GCA_015478945.1 Trachelipus rathkii
AACTGGCCGCCATTATATATGTTATTTATTAAAGGAAAATATTGGAAATTATTCTTTAAGAAAGAAACTCCTACACTACTCTGAAGTAACTTTTCACATAAGAAATAGAGCGAAACACCGACTGATGCTCACCACACAAAGCATACGGATATACTGGTTTGAAATTTTGGAGTCTTTACGTGTTGTTGTCGTTGCTTGAAAATGTTCCCAGACGATTTAAAAGCGGAGTTCTCATTGGTTACGCCATTTATATAAGCGTCTTCTCGGCCAATCGTTTTCAAGATTCCGATTGCTTACAAGGTCGCCGATCATTCAAGGGTTTGTGTACCTCCTTTGAGAAATCCCGCGCTTCCCAAATCAACAAGTGTTAAAAGAATACGCAAATGATAAAAAGTGTTTTTTGTATTTATGAAAAATACTGTTGTAATTAATTTTTAGTACGTGTTGCACTCTCTCTTGCATATCTATAGCCCTTTTTGAAATAATGGGGCCAAACTTGTTGGTCAAAAGTGAATGCTATCATAACAAATGAATCTTCATATTATTAGCATGTGCAACTTTATTACTGTCTTCGCTCTGGTTTGGACGAAGACGACAGTGGGGGTGCGATATATTCGATGTCCAGCAATTTTAAATGCCTACCGCATGGTTTTACCACCATCATAAACGTCATATATGTTTCCTTTTAAACTGGCTTATTATTATCAGCCGCTAAGGACTCTTTCTTTCTTGTTCCCACAGACTCAAGCGCAATTCCCCAGGTTGGCTTATCATCGTTAGTTGAGATAGCTATTATGTAGTGGTAACCCTAGGTGACAGAAGCCTTGTAATTTTCTTTCTTTACATTGTAAGTTTTTCGCCACTTATCCTGCCTTCAGCCAAGAAGTTTAGTTCCTAATGCTTGGAATCATTTGTTTAAAGCTTGCTTTGATTATATTCATTACCCTAAATCTTTTTCTTGGCTCACAGACTCAAGCCAATCCTTTTCATAATCGTAGTTTAAAAACTATTTTTGGTTGTAATTTCATGGAACAAAGAAATCTGAATCCTTATCATTTTTTTACGTATTAAAGTATTCCATTTTGAATTGAACTATGGGATTTTCTTTCAGATAACGTTTTCATTTGATTCTATTTTGAATCTTTATACATTCTTAACTATTCTTAACTGAGGTGGACAATTTTATGTGCTATCATCAGCAAACTTAGAAAACCTTCACATTTAAGTCCGCTGGTCGCCTCAACTCAATTTAATTCATGTATGAGGGACAAGATGAGGTTGGTCTCGCCAGCGTGCTGACCCTGTGGACACCGACTGGCTTTTCACATACTTATCTTGGGATGATCTGTATTGCCCATTCCCGCTATCGTTACTACAGCTGTCTCTTTTCTATGTCCACAAGTGTGACTCTTTAATCCAAGGCATGTAACCATCCTCCACCTATTACCATCAGTTCGGGAAATCAACTCTCCTATCGAAGCCTTATTGGGCAACCCTTTATCCAAAGAAGCTATTTATAGTATAGCTTTACTAGTATATATTACTATACATATATATTATAGTATTAGTTATTATATATCCCCCTACCTATATTTACGTTATTATATTATTATCATATTTACTACTTATATATATATTATTAGTATTATATCTTATATAATTGGGTTTAATATGCTAGGCTTCAAATATTTATTTCATGTAGTATATTTGGTTATTCTGCAAAAGTAATTTTGGTAATGACTATATTGGTATGATTAGTTATACTCATATCTATACTCTCATTATATATATATCTTTATATAGTAGTCTATACTATTCGTATCGTTTCGGCGTATCATATTATTTATTATTTTACTATATATATATACCTACTCATTATAGTATTATATATATATATAGGTATATAGTATATATGTAGATGCTAGCTATTTGTGAATTAAACTTATTTAGTTGATATATATATCTCATTATTACCTTGATTATTTTACTTAGGTATATATATATTTACTTAGCTATTTGTACCTAGCGTACTATTATACTTTGCCGTATAGTAGGGCTATGTATTAGTTTAGTATTATTATATTATTTATTATATATTATATATTATTATAGTATACGTATAGTATTACGTGGCCGAAGTTGGTTTTCAATCACTATCTTCAAAGAGAATTAGAATATTATTGTTAATTGAAAAACGCGCAAGAGTTAAATAATAATTCTACTGATAAATTAATAATGAAACCAGAAAATCAGATATTTCCAATAATAATATACTTAACGTAATACTAATAATATCGATAATAATAATACCATAATAAGTAATAAATAATAATAATACATCTTAAGTTTAATATAAAATAATATAATAATAGGATGAATACCTAATATATAATCGATATCAATTGATTAATAACAATATGATTCAATTATACAAGTTAATTCAGTCATACAATAACAATAACATATAACATAACAACAGGGACAAAAGACAAACAAAAACAATTATAAGCAAAAACAAAAAATCAAAACAACAAATAAAAACAAAAAACAAACAAAAACAATAATTACGATAATATACTATACAATCAACTATATTTAATATAGATATATCAATTAACAATTTAATAATAATAATCAATACATTTATCATCAATAATAATAATAATTTATGCTAATAATAATTGACCTAATTGATTTTGATTTTAATTAACTAAATGCATAATATTGATAGTCAAATTACAGGTACACAATTTAATAATCACTATATTATATAGAGTAGAATAAAAAATAAAATCAAATGCAAATAATAATATAACCAATATTATCTCAATAATAATAATAATAGATAAACATCTAATGAATAATACTAAGCAGTTCTAGCTATAGAGGTAGAGGTGAGGGACAATCTTTGATAACATCAATTAATTAATTTATATTTACACTACAGTGTATAATATATCCAATTGACGAGTAAGTAAGCATTTTATATTTCAGGAAGACTTTCAAAGTAATTACCGCATCAAAAGCATAATTGGCAAGAAAACTGTTAGAGTTTTTGCCATCTTTTTATAAGTGTTTTCAGTTTTTTTCAATAATATTTGCAAACTCTATAAAGGTGTATATTTATACGATATAAGGTAAGTGATCTTTAATTGACTCTTCATTTGTTTGTTTAAATAAAGTATAAATTAATACTTAGTAGCAGCACTTAATTTGATAATAATAAGTACTTAATATTAAATTTCTTGGTTAGATTAGTTGTATTCATTTTTCTAAAAATTGCGAAGTTTGAACGAAATTTTTAAAGTTCCGCATGCTTTAATCATGAGAAAAAATTCACCGGTCAATAGGGCTTTCAACGCGCACATAACCTCAGAAGATGAGTATTGGTATGTTGTTATTTATTGCAAAGTATTATCGCATTTCTTTGTATGCCAGTGATATACACTTTTGTTGAACATTATACCTCACATACTGATAACGTGCTTCGCTTAATTGATTTCCGAAAACTGTTTTCGAGGTTAGCGTGTTGCCCTCTATATGATTGGAATGATAATTCCAATCAAGTTTGAGCTTTTTCCAAAGCCGCATTTTATATATATATATATACATGTTATCTATTTCTTCTCCACATCTATATATTGAGATATCAGCAAATATATATACTATAGATAATTACCTATATATATATATATATACTATCTATATAACGTATATACTTATATATAGTACTTATTATATGATTTATATTATACGTATATAGGTATGTACATGAAAAATAGAAAACTAATAATGAACATTTGAAAAAACAGGATTGGATTTAGTTTTTATGCTCATTTCTGGGTTGCAGTTCTCTCCGCATCAATAGATGATGGAACGCTTCGTCTCACTGATATATTTATTATTTATATAAGTATTATATATATATATTATATATATATTATATAATAGCTATACTAATAATCAAGTATATTATATAATACTTATATATATATATAATCGTGATGCCAATATACATGGGCTAGAACTGGCCGAGCACCGGAGTTTTTCCTAACCTGCACGCAGAGCTAGTGCAGGTCTACCAGTCACCGCACCGGCAGTCCGCAGCCGCAACCCGCACCACTTATGTTTTTCACACTGCATCCGAAGAGAATTTGTGGTGCTACTGATCCTCACCTGCACAGCACCCTTGCGGTGTGGTGGCCAACGCGTATTATTATGAGTTATTCATATTAGTGTATAGTTAGTAGTATATATTTATACGTATTGTCATAATTATATATATACTATATAATATTATATATTCTATCTTATAATTATATATAGTATTATTATATATAATATTAATGATTATATTATTATATATATATATACTTATATTATATTTTATTATATATTATATATTACTTATATTTATACTACTCTATAGTAAGAGAGAGAGAGAGGTTCTACTATATTTTTTGACAGTTGCCAGATTTGAAATAATAAGTTATAATATCTCATATTTTAAATTTTAATACATTTGTCAAAAAAAACTTCCAAATTCGTATCGATTTCGTTGACATGATGTGTGAAGCAACACTATTTTTGAAACTAGCCAAATCGCTTCTTCGCCATTACGGTCGCGGCCACATATTTTGCCATTTCCTATATGTCTTAATGAAAAGCACCGTGTATTAATAGAAGTTATTTGCTTAGCTTTTTTGCTTTTTCTTATCTATGTTATCCCCTAGTTAAAATATGCAACAATGCACGAAATAAAACGCTAGACGGTTTGTTCACTAACAATTTTGGTCATCATCGAGTTTTTTCGGCTTTGGTTTTCCTCTGGGCGAGCGGAAGCGAGCCCTCTGGCCGCGTGCGAAACGCAGTGCTCATGGTATATGTATTTAACACTGTTATATTGTTGTGAGAGTACTTTGGATAAAGAAATGAATGATAAATAAATAAAAAGTAAATCTTAACTGTGGTGTTCAAAAAGTTTTTCCAAAAACTATTCTTTTTTTTTGTTTCTTTATTTATTTTAGAAGAAATAACTAGTATCTCAAAGTAGCTCTTGTTTATAATTTATTATGGTAATATAATAATTCTTACATCTATAGAAAATTGATTAAAAATATGTTTTGTTGATGAATTACTAAGTTTTCAACATTTAAGATTATTTCCTAAGTTCCTACAAAATATGTTACAAGATGCTCACAACATTTCCGTGTATAATTCATCTTGGCTTAGTACCAGGGGTTCTCCTATAGTGTTGTGGTGCCGTCCCAGCGTCGTGCTTCAGGTGGGTGGCCGGCACATTTTTTTCAATTTTTCACGTAAAATTTTGGTAGTTAAGTTAGTGTACAATTTCCTGTTTTTATTACACTATGGCAAACACCATTAATTATGGACAATCGGCCCACTAATTCTGTTCGTGTCCATTTTCGTTTGTAGTCCACGTAAAGTGCGTCCTTGTTTCGAATGGCTTTCGCGATCATTCAACGATTGGCCAAATAGATCCCAGCCTGGATTTTTAGCGGTAATACAGCTTGGAATAATGTTTTACCTGCTTTATAAAGTAAACTACTTAATTACAGACACGGTTAATCTGCTTCACAAATTTTGATCATCTATCGGAAGTATACACTATTATACTAGTACTTATATTATTTTAAGTCATACTATATATATATTACGTATATATATATATATAGTATATATATATTATAATGTAGTTATATACTATGTACTTTTATTTATCAGTTATATAGTATCAGTAATAAAGAGAGAGTTTTAATATTAAAATATTTAATGTATGTCATACCTATTTTATATATTAGCCGATTATTTATATTTATGAGTTTTTATTTATTATGTAATATCATTTTGTTTTCATTCCTGTAACAAATGGGTTTACGATATCGAAGATTACTAGTATACGTTCTACTATATTATACTGACTATAGGATTATATCTAACTAGTTACACTTATATAGTACCTACTTATATATTATTTATATACTATATCTATCTATATAGTACTTACTAGCTCTATCACGTATAGGCTATACCTAGTTGGAACCTAACGATGTCACTCATGGTCAGGCCGATTCTACAGAGCATAGTCCTTTTATCTCAAATCTAACTGATGTTCGATTGACCTGCTTAAATTGGGTAGTATCCTTCCCGAACATATTCTGAAAACTAATATGAAACCACCACATCTTCTTCAAAGGAAGATGGCGGTGAGGAGTACAATTAACCAAATACAAGGCTTGCACAAATTTTTTTTATTTTTTGAAAAGCGTGGTGTTTAAGAGCAGAGAGACATCTCCAACTTTCCGCGGTTGCAAGAATTTGTCAAAACAAATGAATATCCAACAACCGAACTTCTTTCGAAAATTATTACTACCGTATCTGTGGGAAGGTTTGGAAAGAGAAACTTTTGTTTAGTATTCGATTCCCGAACACTTGATTCTGAGGATGTCTACAGGCTGGATGAGAAAAGCCGCGTTTTTCCCGTTGCGACCCGAAAGTCTAACTCTACTGGGTATGACAAAGTGAATCCTTTCAAAATCTTGCTGGACATACGATCGCAAGTGAAGACAGCACTTTTGAAAGCTTCAAAAAATACCCCAGCGAAAAGGAGGCCAAGAAGAGTTTCTGGATGCAAGTGTATTGGCAGAAAACAATGCAGGTTTGTGGAAAAGATTGCCTTAAAAAGGACTTGTGTCTTTTTTAATTTCCCTTATCTATGTGAGTCGTGGCCATTCTCAACGTAGTGCTTACACTAAAAAACAAAACAGATTCTTCGGTAAAGCGTTCACAAGACTTTTATAGGGTAACCAATTGTAAGATTATCTTCCCATTATATTACTTAAAGTAATTAATATAGTGAATTTATAATTCAATAAATAGGTTTCACTTCTTCTATCCATTCAATATTGTTAAATTCGAGCTTAATTTGCATATTGTGTTTCTCTATCTGTTTGTTCCTAAGACCTATAGAATCGAAGTAGTTTGCAAATCCAATTTAAGAAGACAGGTGTGCCCCGTTGCGATAACCTGCCTTCTTTTTAAGCACTAAGTTTGGCGACCCCTATTGACTTAACATTGTTCTCTCAAAGTGCTCTTAAAGTTTGGGTAACAAAAAGCAGGTCGGCTGTCAAGGTCAAATTGAAATTCTGGTATTATGACCTTCGCTGCCCATGAAAAATGTCTCGGAGCATTGCCATGATTGAACAAATTCCTCAAATATTCAAATTTCCACGTTTTCTGTTTATCAATGAGGTCTTCAATTATCTCAAATCTCCATCATAATAAATTGCAGCGGTCATTTGTTGTCCCTCTTGAAGGTCAACCAAGATTATTATATTTTTATAAAAAAAAAACTCTGCCACCATCTTCTGAAGAGTCCCTTGGGTGCACCTTCTTCCATTAAATTTACTCTCTAGATCGAATTGATGAATCTAGTGTAGGTTTCATCCCCAGGAACAATAAGTTGCACCAAATCTTGTT
>JABUQX010005890.1:30000-32500 GCA_015478945.1 Trachelipus rathkii
CCAAATTTTCCACCTTCTGCCTCAGGTATTCTTGTCAATCTTATATATAAGTATACTATATATATATAACATATATATATACATATATATATATATATATATATATATATATATATATATATATATATATATATATATACTAACCTACTATATATAACTATATATATATATATATATATATATATATATATATATATATATATATGAGTGATAATGGGTTAAGAGCGACAACTATCATCCAATCCATATCTCAAAAACTACAATAGCCACAGGAAAAAGGAAATACAGTGCTGGAATGCTGGTCCAATTTTAGGGCGGAAAATGTAAAAAGAAAAAAAGAAAAAAAAAGAAAAAAAAAATATATCTCAAAAACTACACAATAGCTACAGCGAAAAGGAATACATTTTTTTAATACTGGTCAAAAAATTAGCTTAAGATTTGAAAATGAAAAAAAAATAAAAAAATAAGAAAAATTATTGCTAATAATTATAGTAATATGATTAGAGAGCCTATTTAGGACCTTTTATTGGTTACTCGTTAAAATAAATAGACTTTCTATTAATTTTTTTTTCTTTACTAAAGAATACCCAAGGGTATACCGCACCGATGGCAGGAGTCAGGTCTCTCATTCCGAAGGGAACTACGGGGCTAAGGACCATTCCCCCTCCGGGGGAGGGTCTCCGGAACCCCGCTCTTTGGTAGTTGGGTGTCGCGGGGGTTCCTCCGCCCTCCCTACGGGGTATGGAAAGCATCCCCCCCTATGTTCCCCACCGTCGGCTCAGGCCTATTTTGTGTAATACCTTTACAAATAATATATATATATATTATGTCCCATGCTTCTAAAAAAAAAAATAGCCAATACTTATTTTATTTATTTATTTGTTTATTTATTTTTTGTTTTCTAACTAACATTTACTAGGATTCAAATGTATTCTTTCATGTATGTGTAGTTTTGAAGATATATTTTTTTTTTTTTTTTTTTTTTACAGTTTCGCAATAAAATTTGCCAGGATTCCAACAATGTATTCCTTTTTCCTGTAACTATTGTAGTTTTGAAGATATGGATCGATGATAGTTGTAGTTTAAAAAAAATATCACCATATATATATATATATATATATATATATATATAGATATATATATATATTTATATACTCTTTTTATATATATATATATATATATATATATATATATATATATATATATATATATATATATATATATATATATATATATATATATATATATATATATATATATATATAATGAGACATTATGTTCCATCTTTGATGTGGTGTTGGGCATAGCGAAAGCTTTTGATCAACTCTGACACAAAGTTTTGAGTTCTGATTTTCTCTTCTTCGGTATCTTAACTTCTGTCTGTAGCATTTATTTAAGATTCTTTTCTAGTCGTCCTATAGCAGCTGATATACTAGCCCATCATTTACCCTTTAATATTAATTAATGGAGGTGTTCCACAAGGTTCTGACCTATCCTCAATTTTTTTCTACTTTTCGTTAGTATAATCTGTCTATCTATTTATCGCCTATCTCTATTTTTGTTGATGACTTCGCCATTCTTTTGGTTCTTTCATTTCAAAAAGAGTATAACACAATCTTAATTAGGTAATTCTAGAAAGATAATCTTAAAGAACCTAACCCCTAACCTAACCTAACCTAACATAGCCTAACCTAACCTAACCTAACCTAACATAGCCTAACCTAACATAGCCTAACCTAACATAGCCTAACCTAACATAACCCTAAAATTACCAATTGTCGCAGAGTAAACCTGATTGTTTTCAATGAATTAGAACTCAATTCCTTCTTATATTCACTCGACGTAGTCTTCCACAAAACTCCTAGAGAACCTGATTGGATGCTCGGAAAAGTTACCTGTCCCTTGTATGGATCGAGTGCTCTCGCAGCAGGTCGTTTCACTCATACATTTCCTTTTGAAAGGGAATGAATAGTGTAGATGTTTTCTCTTCATCAATCAACTCTTCCACTCTCTGCCTCTCTCCAATCTCCTCGCTGTTATACTGTTCCATCACTCTCTTTATATAATAGCTATTTCAATAGAAACTGCTCTTCTGTACTCTTTAACAGCATACCTCCTCTTTAAATACCGCACAGCTTGTGTCACCTTTCATTTGCCCATTTGTAGTGTATCTTCTTTTTTTCTGCCCATCTCACTGACCCAACACTTAATCGCTAGACTCATTCATTCATTTATTCTAAATGTAAAGTCTCACAACTTTTCCATCTTTTATATTCGCCATTTCTTATATGTATAAACATTCAAACATTGTGCCTCCGGATATGTTTTCTTTTTTGATTTGAACCCGAATTTTTACATTCTTCAATTCATGTGGGAATTTGTTGCACAAGATGCTGGCTCTTTTCCACAAGAAGAGACAGTGTAATATTCATATTTATACATACATACATACATACATACAAACATACAAACATACAAACATACATACATACATAGATCC
>JABUQX010005892.1:0-42406 GCA_015478945.1 Trachelipus rathkii
TATATATATATATATATATATATATATATATATATATATATAACTACTACTATATATATATATATATATATATATATATATATATATATATATATATATATATATATATATATATATATATATATATATATATATATATATATATATAATCAGATAAAAAAAGCTTCCGTCTATCTGTTGACGGGCAACCTCACTAACCTCTACCCTTAGATTCCAAACATTTATATTATATTCATTTATATAACAAGAATATTTTTCCTGATTTTGCATTAATTTCTCTAGACATGGCCTGCGAGCAGAAAAAAAATAGATAAAAGGGTTTAACACGTTTGTTGCCGTAATACAATAAATTTAAAATTTTCCCCAGTACCAACAGGTTAAATCATAATCATGAAGGCATTAGCTTATATTATGATAGCTTATTACAATATTTGATGAAAATTTGGGTGTGTCACCTTATTTTTGTCTTTGATTGAAATTTGAATGGTATTTTCCTTAGAGTTTTGTTTAAATAAAAGTTTTTCCTCAGAAAAAAGTAGTTTGTTGCTTAAACCCTAAAAATAATATATTTATGTTTATGTATTGATAATATGTATTGATAAAATTACTCCATGAGTGATTCTTCACTTACCAGGATTAGATCCCGGGCCCTCGCAGACGGTATAGCAAGTGTTGAAGAATCACTCAAGGAGTAATTTTATCAATACATATTGAGCTGCGGTTTAATTAAAAACAGTATTAACATCAATACAATATAAATTCTCCTGATAAGAGTGTTCTCCTTACATGGGTCCTGTGCTGCCTTTGACCCAAGTGTGAGCAAAGATGCGTGGCTTAGGGATCTGTCTTGACATAGGCGGTCATTATTCCTATTGACAAGAATCTCTTTCATGGGTTTAAGTCACGTATCTTTTTAGCTCATCGGGGTCAAGTAGTCAACACACTTGCTATACCGTCTGCGAGGGTCCGGGATCTAATCCTGGTAAGTGAAGAATCACTCAAGGAGTAATTTTATCAATACATATTGAGCTGCGGTTTAATTAAAAAAAGTATATATAAATATATATATATATATATATATATATATATATATATATATATATATATATATATATATATATATATATATATATATATATATATATATATGGCTATATATATATATATATATATATATATGTATATATATATTATGTGTGTGTGTGTGTGTTAGTGTGGGTATGCGCGTGCGTGTGTGTGAGCACGTGGACATAAAATAAGGAAACTTTACATCATTTTTGACGTTTCAGACCTCTTGATAAAGAGCGCTCCAAGCAGAATTGTAAATGTCTCATCTATTCTTCATCGCCTTTGTTTCGAGATTGATACCGAAGACCTCAATTTTGATAAGAAATCCTACAACCAACTTTCCTCTTATTGTCAGTCTAAGGCATGCAACATACTCTTCACGATGGAGCTCTCTCGAAAACTCAGAGGAAGAGGTAATTATAACTTTTTTTTCTTCTTTTCAATACTCTCAATCACTTCATAACCTGTCTACACCCATGCCGTTAACTCCACTCTTCATCATCTTTTCCGTTTCGAAAGACGTCCCAACCAAACTAACCTCTGATCTTTCGCGAATTTCTAATTAGGGCATGAAAATCATGTTTTTTCCAATGCCTCAAAAACTCAGTTCCTCATCCTTTCTACGCAACGTAATCTTCCTCACAACTGTAATATCTTTGAAACTACACAACTAGAACCTTCATTTGTCCTTAATATACTTCATGTTACCTTTTCTCGTGATCTTTCTTGAAAGATCACAATATTTTCTTTCTCAACAAGTTTCAAAGAGGTTGTTTCAAATGGGTGCTCTTGGAAGCCTTCGGAATTTCTTCACTTAACACTACCCCAGTTGCTTGCTCTTTATAGGAGTGAGGTTCGACCCGGTATAGAGTATGCGTCACACATCTGGAGTGGTTCTATGTTCTTAAGCAACTCTCCTTGAAATGGTGGAGTTTAGGACTTTGCGTCATATCAACTCTTTCTCTCTCGCTAGCTCTCTTCAATATATTTTTGCCAGTCCGATCGTTGCGTCGCTTTCCTAATACTGTGGTAATTAAAATAGACACTGGTCTTCTGAACTGTCTAGTCCCATACCTTCACCATTTAGAAGAGCTCTTGCTACACGCATTTCTACAGAATATCATTCCTTTTCTTTTCAAGTATTCTTTGACAGCAGAATTATCCTGTATGATCAATCTTACACGTATTCACTAATAAAGTCTGGAACACTCTCCATTTATTTATTTTCTCAACTTCCTTTGACTTGTACAATTTCAAACGCCGTGTATCAACACTATCGGGACTTGTTGGGCTTTAATTTAGGTCTGTTTATGATTCTCCCGAACTCTGGTGGAATTTGTAAGTCTCTGGGCTTTGCCCATAAGATGATACATAAGAGACCAATATAGGCTTATAAGTAATACATTCTCTTTTTCGCCGTTAATGTAAATGATATCACGAGAAATAAAGAAATTTCTTACTAAATAATTCTTTGCGCTAGTAGACTTCTCATTTTGTCATTCATAATCTCATTGAAATCAATATATCTCCGATTTTTTGCTAATCCTCTTGTACTGTACAAACTTTTATTGTCCAACATAATTAATTCCTCCTGTACTAGTACAAAAACATTTCTGTTTAATACCACGAGAGAAAATAAATTCCTCTTATCTCTCTCTCATCACACCGGAATTTCTCTCTCTTTGTCTCTCGTCTCTCTTGTTACAAATCACTTCGCTTCGTCTCATCTTTCTCTATATAATATGTGAATCACTTATATATAAGGTATATAATGAGCCCTATATATTCATATAATTAATATACTTAATTAATATATATATATAATTATATTATATCATATTAATATATTATATACTAATATACTTAATATATATTATATATTATATATATATTATAATAAATATATATATATATATATTATAATATATATATATAATATATAATATATATATATTAATATATATACTATATATATTAATTTAAACAAGGACGGGTTTGAATAGTAACTAATTAAGTAAACCAATGAAATGTAGAGTCCAACAGTCCAATTATTACAAGAGTCGGTATTTTAAATTATATATCACTGAAGTACACAATGCCGTTTTGTTTTGTTTGTTTTTTTTATTTGACTTGCGATCATATGTTACTTGATACTATAAATTAATCACATTGATAGACTAAATTATAAAAAACCCATCAAGTCACTACATCACATACACATCATAACTCACACATACTACCACCGGTATACACACACATACTATCTATTTAATATACACACACAACAACTACATTATATATATAAATTAATAATATATAACAGGTCACACACACTAGACACCCGTTACCCCCCTATACAGGTCCAGCATGTTGTTGTTGTTCGTTGTATGGTTCGTTCGTGCATTGCGCTTCAACTTCACACACTCATTATATACAACACACACACACACACATATATATATAATATTACTATATATTTAGATATAATATATAATAGATATTATAATAGATTAATATAATTTATTTTATTAATATATTTTTAGACATATTCCTGCAAAATATAAGAAAATATATTATAATAATATTTATATAATTAAATATTATATATACTATATAATATATATATAGTTATGGACATCTATAGTAATGATTGGAATCTCACGGTTTATAGGTATAGGGGAAATTTTGCGATATATAGTAAGAAAAACAACGAATTTCGAGTATTTATTCTTTATATTGTGGCAATTTGAACAAATTTACTTGAACCTATTTAAAATCTATCTATGTAATTTTTATTATTTTTTTAGTAAAATTTTTATTTTCACTTTTTAAATATTTTCCAGTAATAGTATGACAGTTGAGTTTGCTAATAATAATAAGAAAATTAACACAATTATTTTAATTATTACGTTGATTATTATACTTGAGCAATATCCGATATTAATATATTATTTCATAATATATTATTAATTTATAATATATTATTATCATTATATTGCATACACATAATACACTATGAATTGATTTTTCTCTAATTTCTTTTTTATTTTATATTATTATGTCTATTATATAATTACTGATTATTTACTATAATTATAATTTATTGGGGAGGAAATTTATATAATTTTTTAAAATGCTCACAGATCATAACTCTCCCCACGAAGAGGCACACGCAGCGTAGCTAGTTACGAGCGAGCAGGGGAAAGGCCATATCCGCCATTTAAAGCTGTGTAAAATGGGGACATGGATATAGAGGGGGGGCCAAAGGCCCCACCCGGAAGATAAAAAATAAATATCCAACACAAACATATTCAAAGAGATCAGATTCTCTATTATATTCTTATGGGCGTGCTCTATGACTAAACTTTACACGCTCGTACAATCATCAACTGACATGTTTTTTAAACTTGATGATAAAAGAATGCCTAGTTAAGCTTAATACAATTACTCTTTATAAGTGTACCTATAGGTGCTTCGGAATAGCTACAAAAAAAAATCTGATAATAAGTCTAAATATTACACTATTTCACTTTCTAACCAAAATAATTAAGAATTTTTAAATTGATGGCATTTGAAAAATCATCAGTATCCATTGTATAATAGATATTGATTACCAAAACGTATAATCATACGAAAATTATTTTGAGCCGATTTTATTCATCCTCGCGCTTCTCTCCCCTGGAGTCAACATGCAGTTTCATGAACAATCATGACTTTACTAATAATATTTTATTTAAGAATATAATTTGCTTATTATAATATTATTTGGGTTAACGTATATGGTATAGCTCTAGGAATACTCAATCTCTTGTCTTGTTATTAGCTAATTATACCCACCTATATTATAATATTACTATGTACTAGGAGCAATAATCATATATGCTATTTTTTATTTTTTCGTTTGTTTAAAGTAATGAGCTTAATGAAAACTAATTCAATAAATAGTTTATGACTAGTATCCTACTGCTTATATACTCAAGTATATATATACTATGTCTAATTCTACTAGAACTTTTAGAGAGTTTATATTGATATATCTAATATAGATTATATTTGATTACTCTCATATTATATATATATACGTACTCTATAAATTAGAAATGTTGATTGTCTTTTAAAATCTAATTTCAATTAATACAAAATAAATATTTTTTATCTATTTTAACTTTGTCATTTTTGTATCAATCAACATACATGTAGTAAAGCAATCCGGAATGTAATCTTTTTATATTGCAGCACAAAATCAGTACTCATAATACTATACATATAAACAGTATGACTTGTTAATGATTAATAAAAGTGCGTTGTCTTCATTCTATTTATACACCTATATTTATACTTCCAGTTATAAGTACAGGCATTTATAGCACTTCTAACTATTAGCTTTAATATACAAATTATGTCTAATTTAGCTCAACCTATATATATATTGTCTTAGCAATACTGTGATAAATACTTATTATCTTGAGATATAATCTATATTATATATATATAAATCAACCAACCTAGTTCGAATATATATATATATTAATAATATTATAATATATCTCAGAAAGGTACGAAATAAGATATGGAAGGTGTAATTACATAGTGAAGGGCGCGGATTTGCTCCACCATCATCCCACTTATTTCAGGATCAATGTCTTGGTAAATTCGTGTCATGTCTTCCACAGGGTGGAGCATTTGTAGCATAGGGGCTCCAATCCAATATTTTACGTACACGAGAGTTTCAAATTTTATAAGCGTTCTAAACACTGAGATTTTTTCTTTGTGTGGTTTTGAAACGTGCTTAATGCATTAAATTGACTTTTGAACAAGTAAAATTTGGTCATCCAACGAGCATGGTGTAAAGCACCAGAAGCTCTCGAATTTAGAGGGGCTACGGAATGTTTCCTCTTTAGTAAAGAGGAGAGGCTCTATTAACTGTCCATGTAGTCATGTCTGGGTTGTTCTTGGCTGTCCTACGCAATCCGTAAAAAAAACTGAACTAGCAGGGGTTTAAAAACTTCACAAACGAGTTTAGGCGTATGCCAGAAATATCTCCCAAAGGCTGATAATTTTCTTTTTGGTTTATAAAATGCCATGCTGCCTTAAATCTTCTTGAAAAGGTATATCAGGGGAACTGGAAGTTACTAAGCAGAAAGTAGCTAAATACTTTACTGAGAATGATTTCTAAAATGTGGTGTCTGCATGCTAGCCATTATAATTCCTCTTTAACTTTATATTCCAGCAAAACACCAGCTCCATTTTTTAATCCTGTGTTAACTGTTGTAGTGTCAAAACACATGCCTACTATCTTGTTACCCAAACCCCATTCAGTTAGGACATTATAAACTGCATTCGCGCCAGCACCACTTACAAGTTTTGGCACACCAAGCAATTTATCTTTACCATCTGCAGATACTAAGATGGGCAAGCGATCTACTTTATCACTGCCCAAAATATCAGGATGAACCTTCCCATCCCAATGAACATTGACTGGATCATCAAAAGAAACATTTCTTTATTCCTTCAAACACTGTTTGTCTTGCTTCTTTACTTTTGCGTTGAATAGTGCTTCATGATAATGGCAATGAACTGGGTTCATGACCCAATGCTGCTGCAATAGGGGCCATTAATCTTAAGGCTTGCCTATCAAAAACTTTATTACGATCTAATGCACTAGTGACATGTGTAGAAATTAAAGATTTCTTTGCAATTGGTTCAGACTGCAAATCTGTATATGATTCCCTTTTGTTTTGAGATGGCCTATACAGCTCTTCTTCTGATTTATCTTCGACCAGATCAGAATTTTCTGATGAATCCTCTTCTGAATTTGAAATAGTCACAGTTGGGGATGCCAAGGACGAGGAACTTGGCTCTTTACCTTTTTCAAGTCTTTTGTTTTTCAATCTTCTTTTAAAAATTATTTCTTGTTTGTTGCTGTATTTCTTGTCTTCTGATGAAATACCCATATTTCTTTATGTCCTTTGATCAGTTAAAAACTTGTGTCTTCATCTACTTTGCACAAAGTAAGTGCTTCATTGTAAGCAATGTCAAATTTGTGGTGCTATTGAAATGTTTCATGTTTCTTTCAGGCATCAGACATTCTTCTTTATTTTTTTTCAACAGAAGCCATTCAGAGTGTACTTTTTCAAGCTTATCAACACAATGTTTTGTAAGTCTAATCAGTATAGCGGCCTTTTGCCACTGAAATTAATTAGTCTAGTGCTGTGACTTGAATTTCTCACAGATTTTTTTTTCATTTAAAAAAAAATGGAATCAGAGAAGAACTTGCCTTAAAGTTGGTATCTGATTAAATCTAGTTATTGGTTCTACGGTTCTCTGATGCTATCAAAAAATGACACGTGTTCATTGGACTTTTGAGGTTGATGACAAAGCCATATTTTCACAAAAAGTCCAACAATCACTTGTAACAGAACAGTTCTCAATAGCAACTATTTGAAAGTTCTAATTTTTTCACTTTTGTATACAGTTTTCTTGGTATTTATTTACAAAAAAAAAATCACTCAAAAAAAAAATAAAAACATTTTATATTTTTGAATAACGGGAATTATTTCAAAACTTTGTAGCACTTATTGGACAGCACACATGCCTATCTACTCACCTAGGACATAGGATAATTTTGCAATCCTACTAATCAGTGATGTAAAAAAATGCAGTACTGTGCCCAGGGGATAGATAATCTAACCATGAATTTTGAAATTCTTCTTGGGTCAGAAATGAGTAGATGCCACTTACAAATACCACATTTACATCCCACATTATTATATATGTATTTATATTATATATATATATTATAATATATATATATTATTAATAGATATATATATATATATATACTATATATTATGATCTACATAAACTACCATATATCACATCCAATCTTCTTCTCTATCGCATCCGCATGAAACTTTTTTAGAGGATAGCGGATGTGTTAATTGATCCATTAATAAACTTAATTGCTTGTCCACCTCTGTTCCTAACGCAAGATGTTCGACTGCTAGAGAAATAAGTGAAAGCTGGTCTGCCCTTATGTGTCGAACAAAACACAAGGTGAAAGGCCTGACAGTGTGATATTAATGCGATTTTAGGTAATTGTTTTACTCTTCTTAAACCGTTGAAGAGGTAACACTAAAGCTATTAGCTCAGAAAATTCTTGGTTGTCAGGCCAGCCGAGATTCCTCTAGTTGCAATATGATGGAAACTGTGCTAATATAATGCTATAAGGAAGGGACCTTTCAACACATGATACAGAAGCACTCATGTTGGAGATAGATAATAGATTTCAAATTCTGGCAAAACGATTACGCATTGCAAGTAGCAAACGTTTCTTGAACATGTAGTTTCACAGACAGTTTTAAACTTGTATTTAGTTATTGCCTATGTGATGAAATGCTTCTATAGGCAGAAATTTAACCACCAATCAAAAGGAAAAGATTGCAGAAACAGACACACATTTGACAATCTGTTAGCGAACCAGTGCATCAATCCCCCCCTGAACGTTCTTTTCGGCTTCAAAGCAGAGATGAAGAGCTCACTTGGTTCAGACGTGCTCCCAAAGACACTTGTCATTTATCAACGATTATCAAAAGCCGAAAACTTCTTGGAATCGGGATAAAGACTCCATTGGTTTGATGCGTTGATTAATTGTAAATGTTTGTCCACATTTTTTGCAGAAACACGCCAGGGAATTAACTTATCATGCCCTTCAACGACAGTAGTAGCTAGTGAGCGTCATTTTCCAGCGGTGCAGATTTTCATTTACGAAATTAAAAGAGAAGCAAACATATCCCGTTGAAAGGGCTCCGAAGCCTTGAATTGTCTGAAGATTAATTGAGATAATTTCAATATTATTATATATATAACCTTTTCCAAATGGTGGAGCTGGGAAAAAGATTGGTGGGGTGCAAAAAAGTTGGGTCCACATATATGTTTGGTAACATATATATATATATATACTTATATAATTATATAGATATATATTTATTATATTATTTTATACTATATATATATATATTATAATAATATATATATATAATACTTCACATATTCGTATTATACTATAATACTATATATATTATATATATATAATATAACTATAATAATATATAAACTATAAAGCCTAAATCTACTACTAACTATACTAATTATATATATCATATATAATATATATATAATATAAATCATTACAACATAATATAATATCATAATATAATACTATATTATAAAGATATATATATCATATATATAATATATATATTTAATATATATATAATATATATATATATATGATATATATATTATAGTATATCATATATAAATATACCATATATTATTTTGTGTGAGTGAACGAAATAAAGCTGGGACGAATTTGGGAAGCTCATTTTCGATAAGTGGTCTTGGTGAAAATATATAATTTAATACATGATCTCATTTGTTATAAGTTAAATGATCGACATAAAATGACAAATATAAAAACTGTGGCATTGACCTCTTTCGAAAACCCACATTATAACATAAAAGCTACCGTACTATTCAATTTTTATGTGTATACCTCAGTATTTGTGCTAAATACGGTCGTTAGAATGGATAGGAATAAAAACACTTATCCGCTCCATATTGTGCGTCTTGATAGTGTTTCAGTCTAGTTTACTTATCTATGCCTACTTATATCAATATCTTATTTCTCTCCAATGCTGGAATAAAACTATTCGATTAACAGTGTAAATATACATAATAATTATCAACTAATGTACTGTACCCTATAGGCCTGTAATATATATATTATATATATATATAATATATAGTTATACTCTATATATTAATATATTTAATATTATATATATAATCATCTATATTAATATATATATAGTAATATATATATACTATAATATATATATATATATATATATATTAATATATATATTAATATATATATGTAATGATATATAAATAGAGATATATTATAATATATATATATTAATTATATATTATATAATTAATATATTATATAATATATAAATTATATATATTATAAATAATATATATATATATTATATCATATAATTATTTTATTATTACTATTTCTCAAATACATCCAATATATCGCCGCGATATAAGTATGCATGATATAGTGATATATATATATTTATATATATACATACGTATAGGTTGTTGCAGGTCATTTAGATATAGTATATTTCAAACATCATTACTAATATATGTCACCATTATCATGATAAATAGAATAATAACAGTAATATGACTAGAAAGTAGTGATAACGTTTCAGCTCCCTTGATTAACCCCAGCTAAGCATAGTTCAATTGATAATTATCAATCTATCCTTTTCTTAATATGACTACGCGATTTATTTTTAATATAACGAGAAACGTCGAAGCCAGCTACAAAGAGTCTTCAAATAAGTTTCTTCATTTTATTTTTAATTTTTTTTTTTATTTTTTTTTCTTAATAATATATATTAGAGCATTTTTTTAAAATATTTCTCAAATAATTTAAATAGATATGCTTGCTTAAGTTGATCTAGAACCCAGAGATCCTCTGCCCTCACACTCATTTACTAGATTTTTAAAATAATTTTCTAAACAAACTTAAAGATTTATATAGATTTAAACTATTTTATTTTTATATATAAAATTATTAAATTAGACATTCAATTTTGTACGATTATTATAGCAAAAATTAAATATAAATTACTATATTATTTACTCTAATATAGTTTAAGCTCTGAATACTTACTACTTAATTAAATCCTCAATGTTAACTTTATGGTTATTAAAATTAGCAGGATTACCAAAATTTTCCCTTTACAGTAAAAGAGTTATCAACATTTAACATCTTTACTACTTATAGGGTTACAAAGATATTTCAAGATTACCAGCTTGTTAATCCCATACTTTAATAGCTTTCCTAGTTACATGATTAGCATAATTCTAATCATTCCACTTATTATTAATATTATACTTGATATACCCTCTCCTTCGACCTTCCATACTACCATTCGATTCCAACTATGACAGTCTCTCCAACTGCTACATCCAACAATCACTCTCATTTATCAGATTACATGAATATATCACTAGTACCGTCCTATACACTCATATAACTTAAAATATACAATCCTTTTAAAATATACCTACTAACTTGTTAGACCCGATCAATACTAGTATTCGACTTTAATTTATATTGTTCTGTACACGCAGAATACAAGAATTTGTTACTAGATTAATCTAGTTGAAAGTACTAAATCAGTGACAATTGGTTTCCTTTGAAAAATAATTATATATTTCATCTGTTATGTTTTTCTTAAAAATGTATATCAATATTTGTTAATGTTTGAGTAGTTCAATATTCCTAGCAAAAATACAATCACAGCTAAAAAAAAATTGTTTTTTTATTTTTTCTATTTTTTGGTTCGTTTAGTTTAAATGCTGCAAGTAAACTATTAGTATAGTAGTAGTTCAATTAATCCTTCCTCTAAACTGTTTAAAATTTTCTTCATTGTTCTTTTATATGGATATTTAACCCGCGATATACATAAAACTGGATAGTTATACTACATACTAGTAATATATATTACTTATTTCATTTATAAATTTAATATTAAAAGAAAGATGTGCAATAGTTTTATTTTATAATCCTTATCAAAATTTTCTGGAAAACTAAATAATAGATACATATATTGTGAATATATTAATGTATTATATATAGCATACTTACTTAAGTGCTTTTTTTGAGGTTATGTTCTCTATAAATTTATAAAATTATTTTACCGTGATAGACCTTAATATGTCTATTCATATTCAAGCTATAGCTCTATTCAATTACAAGATCCAAAATTTTGAGAATATCTAAATTGCTTCCATTCGATACTAATGAAAGCTATAAAAAAAAACCGTAAAAGCAGAAACACCTCTGACCCCCCAGAAAAATACACCAGTATTCATATAGGATTCACCCATAGCAAAAGAACCTTGGCCGTTCACCGGATATGCATGATGACTTATATATATATATATATATATTAATATATATATATTTAATATAATTATATATTTGCATGAATTTAGTTGAAGACTAGTGAGAAAGGCAGATAAGAGAGAAATTTATTACTTCGAATCTGCAGAGTGGCCAAAAGGTAAGGTGCTGAAAACTCCACCTACTTCTTCACCAACTTTATGAAACGCTCCTACTCGATATTATCATTTATGACGTAATTGATAGAATCGTTCTGGATCCGAAATAATAGTGTGTATGGTAATTTTCTTTATAACAAGCATCATCACCTCACAACTCAATACGCTCATCATTACTGTCTTTCTCACTTCGAAAAGAGTCGTAAATATAAAAGCTTATCTGTTGTCTACCAACTATTAATACCGGAGCAATATGATATAAGTATTATATGACAGTGTAATTTCAACTTTTATCATAGACTTCTTAAAATAATAAGTTCAAACATCCAAAGGTTTTAATTTTTTTTATCTTACATTTAAAATCTTAAAATAAGTATATATAATAATCCAAATTCAAGTGTTATTAAATATAGTATATAAATTAGTAGATATAACATTTATGAAGGTTGATCAAGCTATATTAATAGCCAAAATGATAGGATATATTAAAGATAGTTTTATTATAATATATATATATATTTATATATTATATCATTAATATTATTATACATATCTATACTAATATTATTACTATATATATACGTATATATATATATATATATATATATATATTTATTATATATATATATATACTATAATATATATATACGCCGAATATATTTAAATACGAAATAAATACATAATCCTCAAAATGGTAATATATTAGTATAATATATATATATATATGAGTATAATAAACTAGTAAAGAGGGGGTATTGACTCCATATTCATACACTTTATTAATTAACACGTATCTACTATATTTATCATGACATAAATAGTTTATATATACCATATATAATACATATATATTATATAATCGAAACGAACATATATATATTTTATTCTATAATTATAATTATATAACCTATACACAGTGTTTTTACCAAGTGTTATATCTGATTATATTACCAAACCTCTTACCCAAAAAGCTGTATCACGTATACTTACCAATTCAACGTGATCACGACCCCTCTCCCTATACCTATATAATATAGGTAAATCAGTTTTTATTGGTTCACAATGAACCGGCGATATTGCCCTGCCGAATCTTATCAACTTGCAGTATAGTCGGTGTTGGTAGCTGATTTAAAGATGTCATATTTAGATCAGCACCCATTCGACCGAAAAAAAATATTTACATAATTGGGTTTTCAGCCCCGGTGCTATTAGCGGAGAATTGTAAAATTTTCTTTCATGAATTTAGATAATCGACAAACGCAGCTTCACTTTTCCTAAAATTTAATTTCAAATTTTAGACTTTTAAATTAAACTTAAAAACCTTTAAAACCTTCTCTTCGATTTGATTCAAAAGGTAATTAAAAAAAAATGGTTTGTTCCAAAAAATATGTTGCTGTTCTCCCCATCTTTTTATGTTTAAATGATAACAATTCCCTGGCCTACGCCTATGATATACGTCGCTGATATATAATCATATAAGTATATATATATATATATTAATATATATATATTATATAAATATATATATTATATTAGTTTAAATATCATAAATATAATATATAATATATTATAATATATTATGTTGTGCAATACCCTTGGGTTGCTTCAAGGCGAGTGGCTTATCCAAACTCTTGTTGTGGAGGAAATCGTTATTGAACCCTTGTAAACAATAGAGAGTAGGATGCAGGCGACACAGTTATTTTTGAATAAACTCTACCTGCTTTGAGTATCGAGCCCCTTCATATATAAAAGAATAAAAAAACATATTGAACTAGCAACTATTATAGCACTAAAAAGAATAAAGAGTATGTGATGTTTTTGCTTAATATACTAATATATATATGACGGGTAGGTGGAATTATATTATAAAAAATGTCTATCTTATAACTTACACTTTCTAATATACTAGGACGATGTATATATCTACGATTACTACCCTTATAATAATATATTAAACTCAACTACGCAAATTCAAAATCAATTCCCACTTAACCTTAATATTAATAACATTGAAGTTATAGTAGTGTTTAAGACACCTAAATATTTTTAGGTTGATAATCGTCGCTATAAATATGATTAGGATATACTATAGATTTGAGTTAGTGTCTTAACGAAGGTTGTTATCTACTATAATATTTCTATTTTCTGGGGTTTGGATAGGGTAGGTATATATATATAGTATATATATTATATAGTAGTTAATTACTAATAAATCTGATTAAGAGAATAGATATTATCATCCATCACTTATAATACATCACCAACTCGGCAACTCCCTAACTATATACTCATTATATAATTATATACTAATATTAATAGGGTAGTATAAGTATATATACCTCTCATATATTAGGCTGTATTAATTTACTTATATAATTGATGTAGTTTACGTGTCTATATAACTATAAAGTGCTAGATATTCTCAGACTGGAGCTTTGGTTTCAGCATTTTTAGCCCCTCATTTTCAAAAATAAATATTTTATAGTATATTTCAATTATATTTACCTTATGAATGGTTAGTTTATTGGCCGCGTCAAAACACATACGTTGTCTAACAAAATATTCTTGTGAGTAAGGGTGCCAAGACCTTATACAACTGTTGTGGCGTACTTACTTCTATATATACTCTTTAACTTACATAATTACTCAATTATACGTCTGTGTACTTAATATGTTCGTGTACTACCTGTGTTCCTCTCCGATTATTGCTACACTAGCTTTTTGGGTGCTATATCATAATAAACATTAGTAACTTGTACTCATGAGTTTTTTCACCCCAATAATTCTTTTTATATTAATAAAATATCAAAATTAATACTATGATCTCCAAAATATATAAACTAAGTATACCGTAGTACTGCATTAGCCACTTAGTGACAAGTAAAACAGTAGGTCGAATTATATATATACATTAATTATATATCTTATTCATGTAATATTTAAAATATAGATTTTTATTATTATCAAATATATAACTATATATTTTCAATTTAATTACTATTCTATATCAGAACATAGAAAGAGGTATTTTTATATGATAAGTGATATATATAAATATTCTTATTTTTAACTAAAAATCCATTACTTATATATATATATATTATCCACACCGAACTTCAATATTTACCTATATCCTATCACTCAGTGCTTTACTATATATAACTAATCTTATAAATATTATATATATATAATATTATATATATTGTATTAGTATTATTACTATATATTTAACTTTTACTGTTTATTATGCTATAGTTTCCATCATTTTTATAAATGTAATGGTCCCATCAATTCGTTCAACATCGATATAGTGAATTTATACAATTGAGGCCTCATAATCATCATCGAATAAAAGAATCATCTTGTTCAAATGATCAAGCTTATAAAATTCGAACTAATATCGATATATCCAATATATCTCTCTCCAATTATGATATTTATAATAAATCTAACTATAGAGTTAAAAATAATGTTTCAGAAGACAGTTAATCACACAACAAATCTCACATTAATTATAATACATATATAATTAAATACTCAATATATAATAATATTAAATATTGAAAATTCTTATTATTAATATAGTTTAAAAACTCCCCTAACAAAAATTAGATACTCACATTACTTAAATAACGTAATAGGCTAATCGCGTGGGTCGTGCAAGAGGCATAAGTCATTAACAATTCGTCACCGGATTAGAAGTACTTGATCATCAACGTCTATATATATAGTAATCTATAGATATCTGAATTTTGATATCGTCTCAATATATTTAAGTGGTCTCTACATAGTTAAGACTTAAATTCTTAATACTCACTCTTCAAGTCTAGCATAATAATATTAATTAGTTAGATTATACTATATTAAGTCATTTTTAATGATTAATAATTTTGTTATTATATCTTACTAATAGTTTTTCAACATGGATTAAGTTTAAAAAAAAAAAATAATAAAGAACTGCTTATTACGACTCTTCAGAATTCACACAGATTGGCTCAGTTCCTCAGAGAATATAGTGAAATAATTCTATTTTTGACACTTCGTATGAGGTTTGTATGAAGTAATCCGTAATTAATTTCCCTAACCCTCGCACTCAGCTTCTGATTTCTATAACAATAGTGAATATCGCAGTTCCACTAAGAATCCTTGAAATAGGATTTTCATCTGGATCTTGTTAGCAATCCCACTATAGCTGCCTAAGACGTATCGGGAAGTAAGTTAAAGTACCGATCTCTTAATAGACATTTTAACTCGAAGTTTTCGTAATAGTAAGTGAAAAGGACTCAATCTCACCCACACCCGCCATAAGTCTTGAGATATACTTGATCGCTTAAACAAAATCTCATATTATCACAGTATATATATCTAATTATATATATATATATATATACTTATATCTATATTATATATTACTATATACTTTATATATAACTTATTATTAATATAATATATATCTTACTATATATATATATATCATTAATATATCATGTAATTAACTACTATACTATAATATATATTCATATAATATATATATAATATAATATATATATATTAATATCTAATATTATAATATATATTAATATACTATATAATAGTATTAATATATATACTATTATATTTATTATATATTAATATACTATATATATATATAAGATATATATATATAATATTAATATATTAATATTAATACGTTATTTATATTATATATATATATTAATATAATTATTATAAATATAATATATCATATATTATAGTATATATATATATAGTATATATTATATATATTATATACTTATATTATATATAAATAATTATATATATATATATATATATATATATATTAATATTAATACTAATAATAAATATATATATTATAGTATATATATATAATATATATTATATAATAATTATATGTACTGACATTTACTTATAATTTTTTTGGGTGATCTCACTAAGGCATATAAGTTAGAGCCGTTGACGCTCTCTATGTATATTACCTTACCCCCATAATGAACCGCTAATATTACTGATAATATACTCTTTTCAATTTTTTAAGAAGAAGAAGAAGAAGGAGAAGTGTCAATAAGAAGGATAAAGAAGAAGAAGATTGAAGAAGATAGGAAGAAGAAAAGAAAGAAGAACCATTTTAATCATGAATGAGTCAAGGAGATTCTTGATTCTCCATCAGCGGGATCGAACATTTGGAAACTCCGCGTTGCTGAGTTAACTCTAGATAACTCGAGACTACTATTATTATCCACTATAGCAATCACGTCCCCAAAAAAGTAACGCTTCAAGCGTTAAGTTTTTAAAGCACCCGTTTCTCGATCCCATAATTGCTTCAGTTACTTCAAAGTAGTGCGGCTTCGTGGTTCTTGTGCAAGATGTGGAGGTGTGGTCATGTACCTCTAACTATAATAATATATATCATATTATATATATATATTATATATATATATATATATAGTATACTATAATATATATATATTATATATAGTAGTATAATATTATTATATTATATATTAACTAATTATATTATATTATATATATTATTTTAATACTTAAAGCTTAACACGTATCTATATACCTATATATGATATACTTATTTATACTAATATGTATATAAATTTATATAAGAATACGTGATAATTTTTTAGTTTCATACTTGCGTGCTCTATATAAAATTCTATATAATATATTTTACTCATGATGTTTAACACATTATGTTAGAACCTTAGATATAGTTAATAATAAATATTACCATTTATATATATTTATATATATTATCCATTCATTTACTAGAACCGATTTAAATAAAACTTTATGGTATTAATAATATAATTATTATATATATATATATATAAAGTTATATTTACAAAAAGATCATAGTGTTAAATCTATTAATACACTGAGTATATATATATATATAGGTACACATTTATTATTATAATATTCTTATTATTATATTATATACTACAATTACTTAAACATCACAATTTTACTTAAATACAATTAATATTATACTATGAGCTTGATATATATGGCATATTGTTATAAGTGGTTGACTCCAGGAGCAAAAATCAATAATATTTTATGTGTATCTGTTATTAAATAATTTTAGTGGTGTTAAACATAGCATTAAGATTTTTGGCGTAAACCAACCTAAACTACTCCATTACGCATCCCTTTTAAATACCCTCAACTTAACCTACTTGAAGCCTACAACCACCACCTAACCTAATTAACCTAATCTAACCTATTAACGGAGTCAAAACCACTTATAAATGTCATATTATATACTATATATATTTATAAGAGATACTGATGATGTATAGCTATAGCATCATATTACTAGTCATAGGTACATGGTATACTATAAGGATTTCTTTGCACGGCTGTAATAATTCTTAGTATTAGTTGTGGTAGGTAAGGTTTCAGTCTATTTTATAATTAGTATTATATATAACTTAGAAAAAGTATTTATATGATCTTTGATATGAATGAATATCTATACTATTATAATATATTTATATAGAATTTTTGTATAATTAATATATATGGTGAACGGAGCTACGTATATAAACTTCTAATAAAGAGTTGATTATAGTTATATATTTACAGAAGCTTATAAAACAGTTTGTTGCAAAATTTGTGCATTGCAGCACTCAAAATATTCAGCTTATTTATTTGTAAGTTATTTTACATATACTGTTAGTTTTTATATATATACTTATTAATATTATACTAGTATCAGCTGATTGTTATTTATATGGTGATCTTATAGTTATAGATCTTATATTGTTCTGTGGTTATCTATTAGATATGTTATTGATATGAGGAGCATGATGTTTTAGGTTGTGTTAGCCTGTAGCTCTCATACCTAAAAGTCTGTTGAATACTTAATCTAGATAATTTTTACATGGTATCTCTTATATATCTATATATATATATATATATATATTTATAATTCACTTAATGCAATTGATGTTTTGAAAAACGATCAGTTAAAATTGAAAAAATGATCGAAATAAAGAGAATAAGATGTGAGCCTCAGAAAAGGGAAAAACATGAGACCGGGAACAAGATTTCAAAAAAGTTCCATGTAACTTTATTAAGCTCACTTCATGAACGACATCTGTCGCCGGATACACAGTAAAAATGTACACTACTTAGAGAAATTTTCGGGACACAAAGAATTTTTCAAGTTCTATCATTTTCATAGTGAATTAAATCGTCGACAAAAATTATGATATTTATATATATTCTGTATTAATATATATAATATATTATATATATATATATATACTATATATATATATATATATACATATATATATATATATATATATATATATATATAGTAATATATTATATTTGTTGTGCTATTCTATACTCTTGGACGATTCATTGGATTCAATCCTTATGTAAATAAGAAGGGCAGTTGGTGAGCATATATATAGTAAGAGGATAGTTAATATATATATTTATATAACTTATTTATATGGTAATGCTATATATTATGATGTAGTATATAACTATACATATATATAGTATATATATTATATATATCTATTATATATATAATATATATAATATATTTATATATATATAATATATAAGTGTTTTAATAATTAAAAATAGTATAATAATAATATAATTATCTAAAAGTTGCTAACCTATACGTGTATAGACTTAATCATCATTTATAGTTGTATTATAAATAATTATACTATTATTATTGTATATCTTTTTAAAGTATAATAATATTTATATTTATATCTTATTTTAAAAACTTATGTATAATTATGATTTTATATATGAATACTAAAAATATTTATTTATATCTTGTAGATAAATAGTTTAAAAATTATTTTAAATAAAAAAGATTTTTATTATCATTCACTATTCAGTGTATTCCCATATGTGTATATATTAGAAGAGGACTATATGATGGACGGATGAGGTGAAAGGTGTAATAAAAGATAAAATAAATAACTTAAAATATCCTATATATAATATATATATATATATATAAATATATATATATACTAGTTTATTATTTTATATATCTACTCTAGCTATATCAAAATTTTATTCTATCAATAGAATAAAGTATAAATCTCCAATGCCTTGAATAAATAAAATCTATATATAAGGAGAGATAGAAGATAGGTGAGAGTTCGACGGGTTTCATATTTTCATTACTTGCTTTAGAAGAGAGTGACTTAGTTCTGAAATTTTTTAGGGGGGGGGGCTGCAGTTCCGCATTGCCTATGGACGCTATTTTTAATATATATAGTACTAATATATATATATATATACATATACATATATATATATATATATCATATATATATAAGATATATATTATATTATATATTATATATTTATATATATATATATATATATATATATATATATTAATATATAATATATATATATATATATATTTATATATATTATTATATCATTATACTATATATATATATATACTATATATATATATATATAATATAAATATATAGTACCTTTAATGTGATGTATGAATTTGCCGTTTTCGGCCATCAATTTCATTCTTGGTTGTTGCTAGATGAGGAGTTGCCACAAAACGAACAAAAATAGTCTTTCAAGGTTCAGGTCTAATTGGCGATATTTGCTCTTTATGATAGAAGTTGAGGAAAAGGCAGATTCCCACAAAGATGATTTCCTGAAAATTGGGAGTAGGATTTTTTGTTTGGCTAGTGCCTATAACGATTTGTGTTCTCTGTATCCAAAACGCTAGTAATTAGCGATGCTATGTTGCACGCCGCTTTGGCCTTAAAACTCATTGATCATTTAATAAGTTCCTTCTTCAATATTTTCAGAAGCAATTCTGTAGCGCTGGAAACTCATATATAAAAGCGCTGCAAAATAACCCACAAAGCAGCACTTCTCAATGACTCGTAATATATATATATATATATATATATATATATATATATATATATATACTATATAATATATATATATATATATATATATATATATATATATATATATAATTACTATAATATATATATATATATCAACTATATACGATATATTATTATATATATATATATATAGTATATATATATATATATATATATAACATATGATAGATTATATATATAAACTATATACTTATTATATATATATTATATATAGCCTTATATATATATATATATTATATATATATATATATATATATATATATATATATATATTATATACTATATAATATATATATAACTAATATATATTAACAAGAAAATATATGGACTCCACATGTAAGCACAGACGACCAACTAAACTGTAGTTGGTCCCAATTGCTGTCTGTACATTCGTAACGTTGTCATGACTCACATTCTGTATTAAAAGGTAATATGTATTTCATTTCTTTACATAAATTCTTGTAATATATACAACAGCTATCACAGTATCAATTTCTTATACACTTGAAGATCAAAGCGTCACAAGAAATATTCCTAAACCAACCGCCAAATTTCATTGGCAATATCTGGAAGCGACGAGCTAATTCGAAATTTTCAAGGTCATTTTCGTTTTCTCCATGTTGAAATGATTAGGAAATAAAAATTTTGAATTCGGAAAAATTTTCACTGTTGACCAGTGTAGCCGTAAAATACAGAGGAAATAACAATTTTGAATTCGAAAAATTTTTCACTGTTGACCAGTGTAGCCGTAAAATACAGAGTGAGTAAGATTATTGTAGTATTTACCAATATTTTAAAACAATTTACATTAGATAAGAATAAAACACAAACAACATGAATAAGGTAGTAAATACCATTGCTAAGAGTGATAAACTTATAAACATTAAGAACAGAATTAACAAACATGCAGTAATATATAAGAATGATTTAAAATTTATTGTAATTGATAGACATAAAATTTTGAACATGTTGGTATATAACAGGATTTCTCAATGTCAGAATTGTTTACGATCGATAAACATAAAATACTGATTGAATAATAATAGTTTTATTTATAAGTGTTTGAAATTTTTTTCACAAATTGTTAACCTTAAAATTTTAACTTAATTACGATATTTTAGAACTTCATAATTTTTCATGATATCTTTTCATTGATCTGTAACATTTTTTTTTATTTATTTACAAGTTTTAAAATATTCTTTTTATATAAAAAAGGAAATATTATAGCGGTATAAGGAATGAGGCGTAGGTAAGAGAACGTTAAATTTTAAAAGTAGAATTATATTTAAATCTTTATTTATATACTATTAATTTTAAACTTGCCATTTTGTCCCCAAACTTTTCGAAATTGGTTTTACTTTACATATACAAAAAAACATATACACTAATTAATTTTGAACTTCACAAAAAATAGAAAAAATTATTTAAAATAAAATTCAAGCTTACATTATTATTATTATTATTATTATTATTATTATTATTATTATTATTATTATTATTATTATTATTATTATTATTATTATTATTATAAAAATATTTCAAATGTGCGCGATCGCTAACGTGTAACAACTTACTCGCGCTGCGAGTATACGGTATATATAGGGGTCCCCTTTAGGGGTGCTTAGCCTCAAAACCTTGAATAGGAGGTAGCAGGCTGAAATTTGGTGAGTGGATTGAAGAGAACGAATGAAATAGAGTACTGAGGTTAAATAAAGTGCCTGACCAAAGGGAAGAAAAAAAATTCATTTAGTATAGCAATCATAGTATTAATAATATTTACCCACATATGTACCGCGAGCGCAGCCAACGAAGTGAGCAAAAGCGCACATGGGAGCGTAGCTCACTTTTCAGGTAAGCCTGAACGCTCGCGTTCCAGCGCCGCGTAGCGACGTTGCTTGTTATTATAATTTTCAAAAGTTCCTTTCTTCTTTAAATTTGTCATATTAATGAATTGACTTAATTATTAAGAAAATGTAGTAATTGCGTTCATGAGTAGAGTATATGGTAACGAGCAAAGCTGGTGCTAAGAAAGTCACCAGATCGATTCATAGCGAGAAACTTACCAAAAAAAATTTAACTCTTAATTAAGGACAATGCCCGAAAATTGTGAACATTTTATTAGAAGAAACACTATTTTTTACTATAACTTCCATAAAGTAATAATATTTTATAATTCTTAAATGCCTTAACAAATTAATAAAAAATGGCATTGAAAAATAATATATTTTCATTGAAAAACAAGTAAAGAGAAAATCGAATTTTGTTAATAGTTTTTCAGGTGTCTTAAATTGAGTTTTTTAATGAATTTCAATATTTGTTTTTTATACTATATTTTCATTAGATGTGAAACTGTTTTAATAAAAAATTTATAATTCTAAATTACGCTTTTCTTAATTTTAATTGCAAATTTAGAACTCTTAAAAGTAGATTTTCCTAATTTCAACATTTGAAATTTAAATTTTTGGGGGTCAGTATTTCTTAAATTGAGTTTTTACGGTATTTTCAGATTTGAAAAATGTGTTTCATTGAATGCAATTTCAAAAGCAGAAAGCGTTTGTTAAATAGTTTTAGGTGTTAAATTGACGTTTTTTATTGAAATTGAAATAGTGTTTTTATATACCAATATTTCATTAGTTGTGAAAAACCTGTTTTTAAATAAAAAATTTTAACTTCTTAAATTACGCTTTTTTTTAATTTCAATTAAAAATTTAGTATTATAAAAGTACGATTTTCTAAATTTCAACATTTGAATTGTTTGTTAATCTTAAAATTGAGTTTTTACGGTATTTTTAGCATTGGAATTAATGTTGTTTATGCCGGAGTGCATTTAAAAGCGAAAGCGAATTTGTTATAGTTTTTTTTTATGTCTTAAACGTTTTTTAATGAAATTTAATATTTTTTTTATATCCAAATATTTATTAGTTGTGAAACCTGTTTTAATAAATTTTAACTTATAAATTACGCTTTTTCTAAATTTCGGGCATTACATTTGAACCTTAAAAGTAGATTTTTCTCCTAATTTCAACATTTGAAATTATTTGATAATTCTTAAAATGAGTTTTTAACGGTTTTTTAAGCATTTGAAAAAATATGTTTTTCATTGAAATGCATTTCAAAAAGAGAAAGCGAATTTGTTAATAGTTTTAGGTGTTTTAAATTGACGTTTTTTTAATGAATTTCAATATTTGTTTTTTATATATAAGTTTTTCATTATTATGTGAAAAGCTGTTTTTATAAAAAATTTAACTCTAAAATTACGTTTTTCTTAATTTTCACATTAAAATTTAGAATGGTATTAAGTAATTTTTCTTATTTTAAATTTGAAATTATTTAGTATTCTTAAAATTGAGTTTTTGCCGGTATTTTAAGCATTAAAATTATAATTGAAAAAATAATGTTTTTCAAAATGTTTTCAAAGTGGTGTAATTATTTCTTTAATCCTTCATACCAAAATCGGTGTTCAACCAACTAGACCTATAACTACAACGACCTTAAATAACCTAACTCACAGACTACTAACCACTCCAAACACTTAGTAACTAACTGACATAGATAAACCGAACTAAACTAATGTAATGAAATATTTGGTATATAAACAAGCATGCCAAAATTTATGACACGGTTATTTCTTCTTTTTATCTGTTATTAAATTTTCATTACTAGTGAAAAGCTGTTTTATAAAAAATTTGATCTTAAATTGCGCTTTTTTTTATTTTCACATTACTAAATTAGAATCTTAAGTACGTTTTTTTTTTTATTTTTTTGATATTGAATTATTTTATAGATTCTTAAAAATGAGTTTTTAACGGAATTTCGCAATTTAAAAAATAATGTGTTTCATTGAATGCAATTTCTTAATGAAAAGCGATTTGTTAATGTTTTAGGTGTTTTTAAATTGATTTTTTTTAAATGAAATTTCAATATTGTTTTTCATATACCAAATTTTCATTAGTTGTGAAAACTGTTTTAATAAAAAATTTTAACTTCTAAATTACGCTTTTTCCTTAAATTTTCACATTACAGAATTAGAACCCTTCAAAAGTGCGATTTTTCCTATTTCAACATTTGAAATTATTTTGATATTTCTTAATTGAGTTTTTAAAGGATTTTTTAGCATTTTTGAAAAATATGGGTGTTTAATTGAAATGTAATTTTAAAAAGCAGAAAAGCGAATTTGTTTAGTTTTAGGTGTCTTAAATTAACGTTTTTTTAAAGAAATTTCAATATTTGTTTTTATTCCAAATATTTATTTTTGTAACCTGTTTTAATAAAACTTTAACTCCTAAAATTACGCGTTTTTAAAATTTCACATTACAATTTAGAACTCTTAAAAGTACGATTTTCCCTAAATTTCAACATTTGAAATTATTTGGTAATTCTTAAAATTGAGTTTTTAACGGTATTTTGGGCTTTTGAAAAAGTAATGTGTTTCATTGAAATGCAATTTGAAAAAGCACAAAATCGAATTTATTATTAGTTTATTAATAGTCAATTTAAGACACCTAAAACTATTAATAAATTCGATTTTCTGCTTTTTGAAATTGCGTTTCAATGAACACATTATTTTTCAAATGCTGAAAATCTTTAAAAATAATTTTAAGATTACAAAATAATTTTAATGTTGAAATTTAGGAAAAACCATACTTTTAAGAGTCCTATTTTTGTATTGTGAAAATTTAAGAAAAAAGCGTAATTTTAGAATTTAAAATTTTTTATTTGTTCCAAATCTTTCATTAGTGGTTAAAACCAGTTTTAGTAAAAAAATTTAACTCATAAAATTACGCTTTTTTCTTAAATTTTCAGATAACAAATTTAGAACTCTTGCAAGTTTGTAAGATAAATTGTCAACATTTGAAATTATTTGTAATTCTTAAAATTGGAGTTTTTAACGGTGGTTTTTCGAATGAAAAATATGTGTTTCATTTAAATGCTTTAAAAATTTATCTGTGAATTTATTAATAGTTTTTAGGTATCTTAAAAGTTTTTTAATGAATTTAATATTTGTTTCTATATAGCAAATATTCATTAGTTGTGAAACCTGTTTATAAAAATTTTTAACTTCTAAAAAGCCTTTATTTCACTTTACTTTACAAATGAATACTCTTAAAAGTTACGATTTTTTTTAAATTAAATTTGAAATTATATGGTTAATTCTAAATTGAGTTTTTAACGGTATTTCTTCGCATTTGAAAAATTGTGTTTTTATTTGAATGAATTTCAGAAAGAAAAGGCAATTTTGTTAATTGTTGAGGTGCTTAAATTGACGTTTTTAATGAAATTTTAATATTTGTTTTTATATCCCAAATTTTATTAGTTGTGAAAACTGGTTTGAATCATAAATTTGTGTCTGCATTCGTTTTTCATTAATATTATTAAACTAGAAATATTAAAAGTAACATCCTAAATTTCAGATTTAAAATAATTTGATTTTTCTTAAATTGAGTTTTTAACGGTATTTTTAGCTTTTGAAAAATATGTGTTTTATTAAATGATTTCAAAGCAGAAAAGCGAATTTGTTAATAGTTTTAGGTGTTTTAAATTGACGTTTTTTAATGAAATTTATATTTTTTTTATTACAATTTTCATTAGTGAAAACCTGTTTTATAAAAATTTTACTTTAAAATTATAGTTTTTCTTAAATTTTCACGTTACAATTTAGAACTTCTTAAAAGTACGATTTTTACTAAATTTCACCATTAAATTTTTTGGTAATCTTAAAATTGGAGTTTTTAACGGTACTGCCCTTTGCGGAAATTAATAATAAAATAATGCTTTAAACCCTCATAAATAAGTGAATTATATTTTTTATAATCTTAACTTGCTAACTAACAAGTTTACCACCCTATACTACTAACTAACTAACTAACCTACTAACTAACCTAACTACCTAAAGTAATCCTATAATAGATCTTACTCAGCGGTAAGTATTGAATATTTGTAAATAAAAAAATTAAGAATTCGTTAATGCGTATTTTTGTTTTTATATAAATTTCATTACTGGTGAAAGTGTTTAATAAAAAATTAACTCTTAATTTACGCTTTTTTCTTAATTTTCACATTACAAATTAAATCTTAAAGTACGTTTTTTTTTTATAATAATAATAATATTTTAATCTTAAAAATAGTTTTTACGGATTTTCAGCATTTGAAAAAATAATGTGTTCATTGAAATGCATTTCAAAAAGCAGAAAGCGAATTTATTAATAGTTTTAGGTGTTTAAATTGACTTTTATCATTGAATTTTGTTTTTATATACAAATATTTATATTAATGAAAACCGTGTTTTAATAAAAAATTTAAATCCTATTTTTCTTTTTCTTAATTTTTTCACTTAAATCTGCATGTAAGTAGCTTTTTACTAAATTTCAACATTTGAAATTATTTGTTAAATCTTAAATTGAATTTTACGGTATTTAGCATTTGAAAAAATAATAATAAAAATAATGTGTTCAAAATGTTTTCAACAGTGGTGATTGTTATTCTTTATATCTAACTTGCTAAACTATCAAACAACTAACTAACTAACTAAACTAACCTAATACTAACTAACTAACTAACTATATATAATAACTAATAATAATAACTAACTAACCTAACTAACTAACTAACTAACTAACTACTAACTAACCTAACCTAAAATAACTAACTAACCTAACTAACTAACTAACAACTTAACCTAACTAACTAACTACCTATAGTAATGAAATATTTGGTAATAACAAATATAGAAAATTTCATTAAATGAAAATATTATTTGTTTTATATACAATATTTATTTTATGTGAAAAGCTGTTTTTAATAAAAAATTTACTCTAATACGCTTTTTCTTAATTTTCACATTCAAGCAGAAAATTAAAGTACGTTTTTTCTAAATTTCATCATTTAATATTATTTTATAATTCTTAAAAATGAGTTTTTAACGGAATTTTCAGCATTTTAAAAAATAATGTGTTTTAATGAAATGCAAAATCGAATTTAAAAATAGTTTTAGGTGTTTTAATTGATTTTTTTTAATGATTTCATTAAGTTTTATAAAAATATTTTCATTAGTAGTGAAAACTGTTTAATAAAAATTTTAATTTAAATAGCTTTTCTTATAATTTTACATTAATTTAGAACTCTAAAAGTACGATTTTTCTAAATTTAACATTTGAATTATTTGGTAATTCTTAAAATTGAGTTTTAAACGGGATTTTTTAGCATTTGAAATAATGTGTTCATTGAAATGCATTTCAAAAAGAGAAAAGCGAATTTGTTTAATAGTTTAGGTGTCTTAATTGACGTTTTTTTTTAATGAATTTTCATTTTGTTTCATATAAATATTATTAGTTTTTAAAACTGTTTTTATATAAAAATAAACTAAAATTACGCTTTTTTAAAATTTTTCATTACAAATTTAGATCTTAAAATGATTTTTTCCTAAATTTCAGCATTTGAATTAGTCGTAATTAAATTGAGCTTATAACTGTAGGTTTCAGCATTTTGGTAAAAGCGTGTTGCTTGAATGCTTTTTATAAAGCAGAAAGCGATTTGTTTAATAGTTTTAGGTGTATAATTGACGTTTTTTAATGAATTTCAATATTTGTTTTTATATACGCAAATATTTCATTAGTGGTGAAACTGTTTCAATAAGCTTTAACTTTTGTAAAAAAATCACAATACCTTCCAAAATTTTACATTACAATTTAGAATCTTAAAAGTACGATTTTTCGAATTTAAACATTTGAAATTATTTTGGTAAATTTAAAATTGATTTTTAACGGTATTTTCAAGCATTGGGAAAAGAATGGTATGATTGAATGGAATATAGGAAAGCAGAAAAGCGAATTTTAGTATAGTTTTAGGAGTCTTAAATTGAGTTTTTTAATGAAGTTTCAATATTTGTTTTTATTACAATATTTCATTGAATGAAACTGTTTTAATAAAATTTAACTTCTAAAATTACGCTTTTACTTTAATTTTTTTTCTGTGTTTTGACGCTGGCAATTTTTTTTACTAAATTTACATTTGTATTATTTGGAATCTTTTAATAGTGAGTATTTCCAGTAAAGATTTGGGAAAATAATATAAAAAATAATGTGTTTAAATGTTTTCAAGTGGTGAATTATATTTTTATATCTAACTTGAGTAAACTACCCAACCTAACTAACCTAACTAATAACTAACTAACGTAATACTAAACTACTACAAACCTATAGTTAGAAATGATTTGGTAATACAATATAGAAATTTTATTAAAAAAATTTATTTTTTGTTTTTATATATAAATAGTTTCCACCTTGGTTTAATGCTGTTTTAAATAAAAAATTTAACTCCTAAATTGCGCTTTTTTTAAATTTTTTAATTACAATTAAGAATGCTTAAGTAGTTTTTTCTAATTTCATCATTTATATTATTTTTATAATTCTTAATATGAGTTTTTAACGGAATTTTCAGCATTTAAAATATATGTGTTTTAATTGAATGCAGTTTCAAAAAGCAGGAAAGCGAATTTGGTTTAGGTGTTTTAAATTGACTTTTTATGAAATTTCAATATTTTGTTTTTATATACAATATTTCATTAGTAGTTAAACTGTTTTATATTTTAACGCTTTAAATTACGGCTTTTTCTTCATTTTACATACAAAATTTAGAACCTTAAAAGTACGATTTTTATAAATTTAACTTTGAAATTATTGGTATTCTTAAAGTTGAGTTTTTAACGGTATTTCGAGGATTTGAAAAAATAATGTGGTTTATTTAATGCAATTTCAAAAGCAGAAATGAATTTGTTAATGTTTAAGGTGTTTTTAATAGGTCTCTTTTAATGAATGTTAATATTTGTTTTTCTAGTAAAATATTTCTTAGTATGAACTGTTTTATAAATAATTTAACCTTCTAAATTACGTTTTTCTTAATTTTACATTAAAATTTAAGATACTCTTAAAAGTAGATTTCAACATTTGGAATTTTTTGGTAATTCTTAAATTGAGTTTTTAAGGGATTTTTTGCATTTGAAAAATAATGTGTTATTGCATGCAATTTCAAAAACAGAAAAGGTATTTATAAAATATTTTTAGGTGTTTAAATTGACGTTTTTTTAATGAAATTTCATATTCTGGTTTTCATATAGAAATTTTCATTAGTGTGAAACTTGTTTTTATAATAATTTTAATTTAAATTACGCTTTTTCTTAAAATTTTACATTACAAATTAGAACTTAAGTACGATTTTTTCTAAATTTCACATTTGAAATTATCTTTTAAAATTGAGTTTTTTAACGGGATTTTTAGATTTGAAAAAAATATGGTTTTTCATTGATGCAATTTCAAAAAAGAGAAGCGAATTTGTTAATAGTTTAGGTTTAAATTGACGTTTTTTATGGAAATTTTATATTTGTTTTCCACAATATATAATTTAGTATTGTGAAAACCTGTTTTATAAAAAATTTAACTTCAAAACTAGCTTTTTCTTAAATTTTGGAAGGCAGATTGAATTTTAGAATTTAAATTTTTTCCCCAGATTGAACATTAATTATTTGATATTTTTTAAAATTGAGTTTTTTAAAGGGTTTTTCATTTGAAAAAATAAGTGTTTCATTGAAAAATGAAAAAAGGAATTTGTTAATAGTTCTTAAGTGTCTTAAATTTGAATTTATATGAATTTATTATATGCCTTATTTACAAATATTTCCTTAGATGTGAAATTTGTTTAAGTAAATTTAACTTTAAATCATGCCATGATAAAATTATCATTATAAATTTGAACATTTTATTTTTAATGACCATTATTCATCTGAAATTAATTTTCTTAAAATTGAGTTTTTAACGGTATTTTCTGTATTTGAAAAAATATAAAAAAATAATGTGTTTTAAATGCTTACGCTGGTCAAGTAAAAGAATCAGATTTGCAGTAATTGACTGGGGTATGCTTGACAAACTAAAGGTACTAACTCCTAAATCAATACATAACTAATATCTACTCTATTCATCAATCTGGTAATTCTTCTTATCGGAAAATTTTCATTAAATGATTAAGTTTTTCTTTTATTCAGTGGTATATATAATGTTAATGCTCAAATTCTTTGATAAAAAATTTAACTCCTAAAATTGCGCTTTTTCTTAAATTTTTACATTACAAATTAAGAACTCTTAAAGTACGTTTTTTCCTAAATTTCATCATTCAATATTATTTTATAAAAAAAGAAATGAGTTTTTATAAGACTATTGTCAATTTTTAAAATATAATGTGTTTCTTGAAATGCAATTCAGAAGTAGTAGCTAAAAGAGAAGAGGTTTTTAAATGAAGTTTTTTGTTTATGAAATTTAATATATGATTTTATAATTTCAATTTTCAATTAGACATAAATTGCATTAATACAAATTTAACTTGTAAGTTTATGCTTTTTCTTAATTTTTCCATTACAAATTTAGAAACTTTCAAACTCATGATCAAATTAACTTGAATTAAGTTGTATTTTAAAATTAGAGATATATTATTATTATTTATCATTTGAAAATATGTGTTTCACATTGAAATGCATTTCAAAAGCGAAAATCGAATTTGTTAATAGTTTTGGTTGTTTTAAATTGAATTTTTTAATGAAATTTTCATATTTGTTTTATATCAATATTTCATTAGTTGAAACTGTTTTAATAAAATTTAAATCTAAAATTAGCTTTTTCTTAATTTTCACATTCAAGCAGAAAATCAGATCAGTTGTCCTAAATTTCAACATTTGAAATTATTTGGTAATTCTTAAAATTGAGTTTTTAACGGTATTTTCAGCATTTGAAAAAATAATAATAAAAAAATAATGTGTTCAAAATGTTTTCAACAGTGGTGAATTATATTCTTTATAATCTAACCTTGCCTAAACTAACTACTAACTAAGAACTAACTAACATAATAACCTACTAACTAACTAACCTAACTACTACTAACTACTAACTAATACCTAACGCTAACTACCTAACCTATAACCTAACTAACTAACTATAATACGAACTAACCTATAGTAATGAACATTTGTAAATAAAAACAAATATAGAAATTTCATTAAAATGACGTAATTTTTGTTTTTATATACAAAATATTTCATTACTGGTGAAAAGCTGTTTTAATAAAAAAATTTAACTCCTAAAATTGCGCTTTTTCTTAAATTTTCACATTACAAATTAAGAACTCTTAAAAGTACGTTTTTTCCTAAATTTCATCATTTAATAATATTTTATAAATTTAAATGAGTTTTAAGGATTTAGCAATTAAAAATATGTGTTTCATTGAAATGTAATTTAAAAAGCGAAAAGAATTTGATTAATAGTTTTAGGTGTCTTAAATTGACGTTTTTTAATGAAATTTCAATATTTGTTTTTATACCAAATATTTCATTAGTTGTGAAAAACGTTTTAATAAAAAAATGTTAATTCTAAATTACGCTTTTTCTTAAATTTTTCCATTACATATTTTAGAATCTTAAAGTACGATTTTCTAAATTTCATTTGATTATTTGGTATTTCTTAATATTGAGTTTTTTACGGGATTTTTTTAGGGCATTTGAAATAATGTGTTTCATTGAATGATTTCAAGGAAGCGAATTAATAGTTTTAGTTGTCTTAATTGACGTTTTTTAATGAAATTGCTATAATTGTTTTCGTATGCAATTTATTTCCCGTTCATTTGTTTAATAAAATTTTAGCTTCTTATCTGGACACCATCTTAATTTCACATTACACATTTAGAATTCTTAAAAGTACGATTTTCCTAATTTTCAGTTTAAATTATTTTATAATTCTTAAAATTTTTTTTTTAAGTATTTTTTTTTTTTTTTTTTTTTTTTTTTTTTTTTTTTTTTTTTTTTTTTTTTTTTTTTTTTTTTTTTTTTTTTTTTTTTTTGCATTTGAAAATGATGTGTTTCATTGAAATGAATTTTCAAACGCAGAAAGCGTTTGTTATTTTTAGGTGTTAAATTACGTTTTTTATGAAATTTTGTTTGTTTTTATATACAAATATTTCATTAGTTGTGAATAATTTTAATAAAAATTTAAGTTTACGTTGCTTTTTTCTTTAAATTTTTTAGAATTTAGAATCAAAAAAGTACGACGTGTTTTCCTAAATTTCAACATTTGAAATTGTTTGGTAATTCTTAAAATTGAGTTTTTAACGGTATTTTCAGCATTTGAAAATAATGTGTTTCATTGAAATGCAATTTAAAAGCAGAAAAGCGAATTTGTAATAGTTTTTAGGTGTTTTAATTGACGTTTTTTATGAAATTTCAATATTTTTTTTATACCAATATTGTATTAGAAAGTGACCTTTTAATAAAAAATTTTAGCGTCTAAAATATCTTTTTTCTTAAATTTCAATTAAATGAGTGTAGTACGATTTTTCCTAATTTTCAACAGTTGAATTATATTAACCTCTTATAATTGAGTTTTTTAACGGTATTTTTAAGCATTTGAATATGATGTGTTTCATTGATGCAATTTAAAAAGCAGAAAGGCGAATTTGTTAATGTTTCAGGTGTCTTAAATTGACGTTTTTTATGATTTAAATATTTGTTTTTATATACATATTCAATAAGAATTGAAGTTTTTTATTACTTTTAAACTTTTTCTAAAAGTACACTTTTTCTTAATTTTCACCATTTGAAATAGAAATCTTAAAGTACGATTTTTCCTAAATTTAAGCATTTTGAATTTTGGGTATTCTTAAAATTGAAGTTTTTACGGTATTTCATTTTGAAAAATGATGTTGTTTCCTTTTATTAGCTTTTCAAAAAGCAGTAAAGCCATTTGTAATGATTCAGATGACTTAAATGGAGTCGTGTTGTAATGATGTCTTCATTTTTATTTCTAATTCAATTTCATTAGTTTTCAACATATTTTCGTAAAATTTTAACCCTAAAATTAGCTTTTTTTAAAACTTTACCATTACTGCTTGAATTATGTAGTAAATATTAGCTAATTTTCAACTTTTAATTTTATCTCTTCTAATTGAGTTTTTAACGGGTATTTTCGCTTTGAAAAAAATATAAAAATAATGTGTTTGTATTTTTCAACGTGTATTATATTTTTATAATTATATTATGCAACCAAACAAACTACCTAATACCTAACTATACTAACTAACTAACTAAGTAACCTATAGCTAACTAACTATAACTAATACTTAAGTAACTATTACCTAACTAACTAACTAACTAATATTCTAATAAAATAAATATAGAAATTATTAAAATGAGTATTTTTGTTTTTATATCAATTTTATTACTACTAAAGCTTGTTTTTAAATAAAATTTAATCCTTAAATTTGGCGCTTTTTTTTAATTTTCAATTAAAATTGACTGAATGTGTTTTTTCCTAATTTTCATTTAATATTATTTTATAATTTTAAAAATGAGTTTTTAAACGGGATTTTCAGCATTTAATAAATAATGTGTTTCATTTGATGGCAATTTCAAAGAAAGCAGAAAGCGATTTGTTTATAGTTTTGGTTTTTAAATTGACTTTTTTTTAAGTGAAATTTCAATATTTGTTTTTTAGATATACCAATTTTCATTAGTAGTGACCTGTTTTAATAAAATTTAATTTTAAATTTCGTATTTTTCTAAATTTCATTAAATTTTGTTTTTACAAAAATTTTCTAATTTCAACATTTGAATTATTTGTTGGTAATTCTTAAAAATGAGTTTAGGGATTTTAGCATTTGAAAATAATTGTTGTTATTGCAAAGCATTTCAAAAAACAGAAAAGCGAATTTGTTAATAGTTTTGGTGTTAATTGACGTTTTTTAATGAATTTATATTTGTTTTCATATACAATTTCATTAGTTGTGAAACTGTTTTAATAAAAAAATTTAACTTTAATATAAGTTGTAGGACCTAAAACATTAAATTTAATCTTAAAGTACAAAATGGAAGCCAACATCATATCAGTCAACTTTTTTAAAATTGAGTTTTACGGGATTTTTAGCATTTGAAAAATATGTGTTTATTAATGCAATTTCAAAACGAAAGCGAATTTGTTAAAGTTTTGGTGTATTAATTGACGTTTTTTAATGAATTTAATATTTGTTTCATATACAAATATTTCACAAGCTGTGAAGACTGTTTTTAACACCTATTTATTCTAAATTAGGTTTTTCTTTAATCATCATATTTCAAATTTGACTGTAAAAGTTTACTTTTTAAACCTGCGAGAACTTGATTGACACATTAATTTTAAATTGAGTTTTAAAGTATTTTCAGTATTTGAAAATAATAATAAAAATAATGTATTAAATATCTGCAACAGTGGTGATTATATTTTATAATCTAACTTTGCTAAACTACCACTAATATAACTAACTATATACTACCTACTAACTAACTACTAATAAACTAATAACTAACATAACTACTAATAACTATAAATAACTAACTACTAATAAAATAACCTAACCTAATACTAACCTAATATATTGAAATATGTTGTAATAAGGGTTATTATGAAATATATAAGGACTTATTTTTGTTTTTATACAGAATATTTCATTACTGGTGAAAAGCTGTTTTTAATAAAAAAATTAACTTAAAATTGCGCTTTTTATTAATTTTACATTAAATTAGAATTTAAAGTACGGTTTTTCCTAAATTTAACATTTGAAAGAATTATTTGGTAATTTTAAAATTGAAGTTTTTAACGGGTATTTTCACATTGAAAATATTATAAAAAATATGTTATAATTGTTTTTAACAAGTGCAAAGATGAATCACAATTTGTCATGTCAAGTTCAATATCATATTTTTCTCATGATCAAAAAGCTAACTACATTAGATACTAACTAACTACTAACTAATTTGTATAAAACATCCACATTTAAACTAACTCTAACTAACTAACTAACTAAACTAATGAAATATTTGTATAAAAATAATATAGATTGTCCTTTAAAATGACGTAATTTTGTTTTTTATACAAAATATTTATTACTGGTGAAGCTGTTTTTAATAAAAATTTATCTAAAATTGGCCTTTTTCTTTAATTTGCATTTAAAATTAAGAGCTCTTAAAGTATGTTTTTTCCCTAAATTTCATATATTTATAATTTTCAATGAGTTTTTAAGGATTTTTCAGCATTTAAAAAATTAATGTGTTTTATTGAATGCATGTAAAGAGAAAAGAATTTGTTTAATAGTTTTAGGTGTTCTAGATCGGCTTTTTTAAGGACTCATCTTCGCTGCAATATAACAAATATTTCATTAGTAGTGAGAAACTGTTTTAATAAATTTAACTTTTTAATTAGCTTTTCTTAATTTTGCAAAAATTTAGATTCTTATACCTGATTTTGCCTTAATTCAACATTTTGAATTATATGGTTTTTTAAATTGAGTTTTTAAAACGGTATTGTTCAGCATTTGAAAAGAATAAATATCCTTAATAACCCATTTAAAGCAGAAAGATTTGTTAATAAGTTTAGGTGTCTTAATGACGCTTTTTTATGAAATTTAATATTTGTTTTTAATTCAATATTTATTAGTTGTGAAATGTTTTATAAAAAATTTTACGTATAAAATTAGCTTTTTCTTAATTTTTATTAACATTTGACATTGAAGATATGTATAAAATTTAAAAATTAAAATTTTGGATTTTTTAAAAAGTTTTAAGTATTTATTAGCATTTGAAAAATCTGTGTTTCATTGAATGAATTTCAAAAAGCAGAAAAGTGATTTGGTTAATAGTTTTAGGTGTTTTAAATTGCGTTTTTAATGAAATTCAATATTTTTTTTTTATATAAATATTTCATTAGAAGTGAACTTTTTAATAAAAATTTACTTCTAAATTACGCTTTTCCTTAATTTTACTTAAATTTGACTCTTAAGTAGATTTTTTCTAAATTCACATTTGAAATTATTTGGTAATTTTTAATAACATTTTTACCGGTATTTTCAGGCATTTGAAAATGATGTGTTTAATTGATAATGCATTTAAAGCAGAGGAATTGTTAATAGTTTTTAGTGTTTAAATTGGTTTTTTAATGAAATTTACATTTGTTTTATATACCAATATTTCATTGTTGTGAAAACCTGTTTTAATAAATTTTTACCTTTATTTGTAGCTTTCATTTAATTTCCATTAAATTTGAACTCTTAAAAGTAAGACTTTTTAATTTTCACATTTGAAATTTGTTTGGTTATTCTTAAAATTGAGTTTTAGGTATATATAGCATTTGAAAATAATGTGTTTCACTGTAGAGCATTTTAAAAAGGAAAAGCGAATTGATAAAAATCGTACGCAAGGTTAATTGCAAATATTTATGAATTTAATTATTTTTTTATATACAAATATTTCATTAGAGTTGAAACTTTTTTAATAAAAATTTTAGCTTAAAATTACGCTTTTTTAAATTTTCATTACAATTTAGAACTCTTAAAAGTTATTTTTTTAATTAACATTTGAAAAATGAAGACTCGTAAATTGAGTTTTTACGGTATTTTAGCATTTTGAAAATGATGTGTTTTAATTGGAATGCAATTTCAAAAGCAGAAAAGGGAATTTTGTTTAATGTTTCAGTGTTTAAATTGACGTTTTTTTATGAAATTGTAATGTTTTTAATATAAGTATTCATTCCAAGGAACATTTTTTTATAAAAATTTTAACTTCTAAATTATGACTTTTAATTTTACATTAAAATTTAGAACTCTTAAAGTAGTTTTCTATTTAACATTTAAATTTTGTAATTTTAAAATTGAGTTTTTAACGGGTATTTGTTTTGAACAATGTATGTGTTCATTGAATGCATTTTAAAGCGAAAGCGAATTTGTTATGTTTCAGGTGTTTAATTTGACGTTTTTTTAATGAAATTTCATATTTGTTTTTTATTCAATATTTCATCAGTGTAAAAGCTGTCTTAAGAAAATTTTAACTTCTAATTAAGCTTTCTAAATTTTAACACATTAAAATTTAGAAATCTTAAAGGTACATTTTTATCTAATTTTAAACATTTTAATTATTGTTTTTAAATTGACTTTATTACGGTATTTTCAGCTTTGAAAAATATAATAAAAAAATAATGTTGTTAAAATGTTTTAAAGTGGTGATTATTTCTTTAATATTACTTTATAGATAAGTGCTCCTGAAGGAAAAAAACAAACAATCTTCGTTATTAATATAATACTAACTAACTAATACTACTGCAATACTAACTATATACCTAACTAATAACCTACTAATAATAATTTTGGTAATAAACAAATATAGAATTTCATTAAATGAGTATTTTTGTTTTTTATAAAATATTTGTTGAGGAGGCAACCTGTTTTAATAAAAAATTTAACTCTTAAATTTGGCTTTTTTTAATTTTCACATTAACAATTAGGATTTAAGTAGTTTTTTTCCTAATTTTATTCATTTAATATTATTTATAATTTTAAAATGGGTATAATAATTTTCAGCATTTAAATAATGTGTTTCATTGATGCAATTTCAAAGCACAAAAGTGAATCTTAGGATTATACTTTTAGTGTTTTAAATTGTTTTTTTTTATGACTTTCATTTTGTTTTTATATACAATATTTATAAAATAAAAAAGTTATAAAAATGTTTGCTTTGATTTTAATTTCCTAATATTTTACCATTTAAAACTTTAAATGATTTTCTAATTTAAACTTTGAAATTATTTGCTGATTTTAATTGAGTATTTTACGGCATTTTATAGATATAAAAAATAATGTGTTATTGATGCAATTTAAAAAAGAAAAAAGAATTTATTTATAGTTTAGGTGTCTTAAATTTGAGTTTTTTTAATGAATTTAATTTTGTTTTATATACATATTTCATTCGTTGTGAAACCTGTTTTATAAAATTTAATCCGAATGATTTATAAAGACTTTTACATTAAATTTAAACTGTAAGGAACTTCAATTTAAAAATTAAAACATTTGAGTTCTGTAAGATAAATATTACAAACTACTTTTAGCTTTGAAAAATAATGTGTCTCATTAGAATGCATTTCAAAGTAATTTCGAATTTGTTAATAAGTTTTTAGGTGTTGAAGTGACGTTGCCAATTGAAGTTAAATTTTTGTGTGAAAAAAATTTTCATTAGTTGTGAAAACCTGCATAATTAAAAATGTACCCCAAAATTTACTTTAATAAATTATCATTTAAATTAAGAACTTTTAAAAGTACAATTTTTCTAAATTACATTTGAAATTTAATTTGAATTCTTAATTGAGTTTTTAACGGGTATATTTTCAGTATTTGAAAAATAATATAAAAAGATTGTTTTTAAAATGTTTACGTTCGTGAATTATATTTTGATAATTTTGCTAAATACATACCTAATAACTAATAACTAAGTAATAAACTAATAACTTGTGATAAAATTAATTAATATAATACTAAATACTAATATGATATAATAACTATAAAACTAACTATAGTAAAACCTAATAGTATTGAAATATTTGGTATAAACAAATATAGATATTTGTAGATTGATTATAAATGGTTTGATATAAAATTTGTTTCTAAGATATGAAACTGTTTTTAAAAATTTAAACTGTAATTCAATAATTTTTCTTAATTATCAACATTAAAGAAAGTACTTCAAAAGTAGTTTTTCTACATTTGAAATTTTTGGTAATTTTAAAATTGAGTTTAAGGTATTTTCAACATTTGAAAATAATTATAAAAATAATGTTTTAAAATGTTTTCAACAGTGGTAATTTTATATTCTTGATATTACGTTGTAATAACAACATACCTAAGTAATATACTAACTAACTACTATAACTATAACCTATAACTACCTAACCTAACTAACTAACTACTAATAACTAACTAACTACTATAATTACTAACTAATAGTAATTGATATTTGGTAAATAAAATATAGAAATTTATTAATATGTGTAATTTTGTTTTTTATAGCAAATATTCATTATTGTGAAAAGCTGTTTTATAAAAAATTTATTAAAATTAGAGTTTTTTTTATTTTCATACAATTAGAGCAAGTATGTTTTTTATTTATATATTTTATATTTTAAAAATGGTTTTTAACGGAATTTTCAGATTTAAAAATAATGTGTTTCTTGAAATGCAATTTCAAAAAAGCGAGATTGTTAATAGTTTTAGGTGTTTTAATTGACGTTTTGAAATTTCAATATTGTTTTTATATAGACTTTTTTAGTAGAATGAAATGTTTTTAATAAAATTTTAACTTTTTAAATTACGCTTTTTTTAAATTTTTATTACATTAGAATTTTAAAAGTAAGATTCCCGATGCAGGGATATTTTGAAATTATATGGTATTTTTAAAATTGAGTTTTTAAAGGTATTTTCCATCTAATGTTTGTTTATTGAAATGCATTTCAAAAAGATGAAAAGCAAATTTATTATAGGTGTTTTAAATTGACTTTTTTATGAAATTTCATATTTGTTTTTATATACAATATTTCATTAGTTGTGAAACTGTTTTAATAAAATTTTAACGTCTAAAATTAGCTTTTGCTTAAATTTGCATAACAAATAGATTAGATAGTTATTTTTCTAAATTTACTTTTAAAATTTTTTGATAATTTCAAAAGTTGAGTTTTTAAGTTTTTTAGCATTTGAAAAATATGATGTGTTTAAATTCAATTTAAAAAGCAGTAGGAGATGCTGGGCATGGAGAGTAGGTCTCTTTTATTGACGTTTTTAAACATTTTTTTAGTGATGCTAGATCAATATCAAAAATGTGAAGAGATGATAATAAAAAATTTAACTTCTAATACGCTTTTTCTTAATTTTCACCCATTAAATTTAAATGTACGATTTTTCCCTAATTTCAACAATTTGAATTATTTGGTAATTCTTTAATTTGGACTTTTAAAGGTATTTTAGCATTAGAAAAAAATGATGAGCTTCATTGAAATGCAATTTAAAAAAGAAAAAAATTTGTTTATAGTTTCAGGTGTCTTAATTGACGTTTTTTATGAATTTCAATATTTGTTTTTATATTACATATTCATTCTACAAAATATTAACACAATGTATATGTCTAAATTAGTATTTTTTTAATTTTATTACATTTAAACTTCGATTTTCTCTCTGGAATTGTTTTGAAAATTTTGATAATTCTTAAATTAGAGTTTTTAAACGGTATTTTAGGAATTTATAATTAATGTGTTTCTTGAAAGTTAATAAGAAAGAGAATTTTGTCATAGTTTTATATCCTTTAAATTGACGTTTTGATGAAAGTTAACATTTTTTATAATAGACATGAACCATTAAAAAGATTATCAGTTTTACTAATGTCAATTGCTAAATTACGTTTTTTTCTTAATTTTCACGTTACAATTTTAGAATCTTAAAGTACGATTTTTACTAATTCAACAGTTTGAAATTATTTTGGTAATTTTAAATGGTTTATAAAAGCATTTTCAGCATAAGAAAATAATAATAAAATATGTTAAATGTTTTCAACAGTACCAAACTACAAACTTCAAAATCTAAACTACCAAACTACCAAACAAACTACTAATAACTAACTAACCTAAACTAGAGTAACTAACTATAATTAATCTACCTAAATATCTAAACTAATATAAACTAATAACTAATAATAATATACGTGGAACAAAAAATTATTTGAATATTTGGTAATAAAAATTAGAATTTATTAAAATAAGTAATTTTTGTTTTAATAACCAATTTCATTAGTAGTGAAAGCTGTTTTAATAAAAATTTATCCTTAAATTTGCGCTTTTTCTTAAAATTTACATACAAATTAAGAAGGTCATTTTTTTTAAGTGTTTTTTCCTATTATCATTTATAATATTTTTAATTCTTAAAATGAGTTTTTACGAATTTTCAGCATTTGAAAATAATGTGTTTATTGAATTCAATTAAAAAGCAAAAAGCGAATTTGTTTAATAGTTTTAGGTGTCTAATTGAGTTTTTTAAAGACATTTTCAATCTTATTTTCAAAGCATATGTTGTTTTAATTGAAAATTCTATAAAACCTTTAATTTATAATTAGGCTTTTTAATTTTATTAATTTAATTTAAAGTACGATTTCCTAAATTTCAACCATTTGAATTATTTTGGTAATTCTAAATTGAGTTTTTAAGGTATTTTGGGCTTTTGAAAAAGTAATGTGTTTAATTGAAAAATTTTGAAAAAGACAAATGTTTTTTTAGTTTATTAATAGTTTATTTTATATAAAACTAATTATAAATTCGATTTTCTGCTTTTTGAAATTGCGTTTC